>LPNX010821692.1:71887-119387 GCA_001517045.1 Pseudotsuga menziesii | reverse complement strand
GTGGTGATGATGATGGTGATGATGATGATGATGATCATGGCGATGTTGATGATGATGATCGATGATCAGTGATCATGGTGATGATGAGGATGAGGATGGTGATGATGGTGATGATGATGATGACGATGATGATGATGATGTGGATGAAGATGTTTATGATGATGATGATGATGGAGGATGAGGATGGTGATGATGATGTTGATGATGTTGATGTTCTAGATGATGATGATGATGATGATGATGATGATGATGAGGATGAGGATGAAGATGTTTATGATGATGATGAGGATGAGGATGAGGATGGTGACGATGGTGATGATGATGGCGATGATGATGATGATGATGATGACGATGATGCTGTTGATGATGATGGTGATGATGATGGTGATGATGGTGATGATGATGTTGATGATGTTGATGTTGTTGTTGTTGATGATGATGATGATGAATATGATGACAATGATGATGATGATGAAGATGATGATGATGATCATCATCATCATCATCATCATCATGGCGATGTTGATGATGATGACGATGATCAATGATCATGGTGATGATGATGGTGATGATGAGGATGGTGATGATGATGATGATGATGATGATGATGATGATGAGGATGAGGATGGTGACGATGGTGATGATGATGGCGATGATGATGATGAGGATGATGATGATGATGTTAATGATGATGATGATGATGACGACGATGGTGATGATGATGTTCATGATGTTGATGGTGATGATGATGATCATGTTGATGATGATGATGATGATGATGACGACGATGGTGATGATGATGTTCATGATGTTGATGGTGATGATGATGATCATGTTGATGATGATGATGATGATGATGATGATGATGATGATGAATGTGATGATGATGATGAGGATGATGATGATGATGATGATGTTGATGATGATCAGGTCCCATTTTTCTTTGTTTCCTGGTTTCGCTTTTAAATGACATTCCTTGACGGGTAGATTCAGAAGGTAGGGCAGCTAAGAGCCAGTTGGTTCACGATAGAAAGGAAGTTATGCTACGAGGAATAGCTAGTCTCTTTACCAAGATGGTGCTAGTAGATTGATTGCTCGGAGTGAACCATTAGACTAGAGGAATTGGGGAGTACAACTGCAGGCTAGGGAGTACAGATGTTGAGGGAAATCATTGGGGTGGTACGGTACAATATTACATGGAAGGAGTGAAATAAACTCCAATTAAATAGAATTAGAATATATATTTGATATGAGTGGCTTACACCCAACTAGGAATGGGCTAGTAGATATAATAATTGGCTGGGCAGTCTACCCCATACCAATTGGCTTTACCTAGTATACCACACTACTAAAAGACCAACCATTACAACAAGCCTACCATACACATAGGATTAATACCTGCCCCATAGTATTTACCTAGTCCCACATCCCACCTCTCTACTAGACATTACTACTTACCTGATTCATTGTTCGTTTAACCTAGTCCACACAATAAAACAAAAATATAAAAAAACCAATTTTTTTTTATATAATAAAATAATTAAAATAAAAAAACAAAACAAATATATATAAGTTATATAAACAAATAATAAAAATAAAACAAACCAAACCAATAAACATAATTTATGAAAAAAAATATATATATATATATATAATGAAAAAAAAAACTATTTTCCAAATAAAATAAAAAGAATAAAAAAATATATATATATATATATATATATTAAAAAACACATAAAATTTATTTTCATGGGCAGGTTGACGGAACTAGTTTACCAAAGAGTGACCCAACCTCTACGGCAACGGCATTCATGGCCCATGGCTGATTTTCTTAACCACCATCCTTCAATTTCGACAATTTCGATTGCTGCTCAACCTGCTAGTTCTTGTCAAATAGCCTAATCGTTGGCGCCAAACATTGGAGGGTTTGGTGGGTTTTGGATATGGATATTGGCCATATGCTAATGTTCCCTACAAGAGTATCACAGTAGAGAAGGTTGTTCAAAATTGGGTTCAATTTGAAGGCGATGTGTTCAAGTTTCCTGGAGGAGGAATGATGTTTCCTCAAGGTGCAGATAAGTATATTGATGAACTTGCTGAAGTGATACCCATTTCTGATGGTACTGTCAGGACTGCATTGGACACTGGTTGTGGGGTATGTTTGAAGCATATACCTTGTGAGTCTTGATTCTGTAACATTCTTTTCCATACGATTTCTCTTTTTGTGGCAACTAGTATGTTTAATTTGTGACTGCCTGATATATGCTTACAAGTGTTCTTCAATTTTGAAGAGATTCCCGTATTTTGTTTTTGCAATGATTTATGGAGTTTGAGGATATGCCCTTATTTGAAATCCTTATGGCATGCTTAGGTGGCAAGCTAAGGTGCATATATTTTGAAGAGAAATGTTTTGACCATGTCATTTGCACCAAGGGATTCACATGAAGCCCAAGTGCAGTTTGCTTTGGAGCGAGGTGTGCCTGTTGTGATTGGTGTAATGGGGACACAATAGCTTCCTTACCCTTCTAGGGATTTTGACATGTCTCAATGTTCACGGTGTTTAATACCTTGGACTGCAAATGGTACTGGGGACTTTTACAGAATTAATGCTTTTGTTAAAGTTAAAATTCTGAGCTATAGAAGAGCCTTGAATTTACTGATTTGATACTCAAATTGATTTGTGTAGCTTCATTTGTTTGCAGATGGTATGTATTTGATAGAAGTGGATAGAGTCCTGAGACCAAGTTGATATTGGATTCTCTCTGGTCCTCCCATCAATTGGAAGCAATATTACCAATCTTGGCAGAGATCAAAAGAGGAGCTCCAGTAGGAACAAGAGAAAATTGAAGAAATAGTAGAACTTTTGTGCTAGGAAAAAAAGTATGAAAAAGGTGATCTTGCCATTTGGAAAAAGAGAATTAATACTCGTTCTTTTCCTAGAAGCCTGAATACTATTGACCCACCTCCTACCTGTGAATCAAGAAATCTAGATGATTCTTGGTAAGTTCCTGAACTTCATAGCTCAAAGTTGAAGACAGTTTATGTAGCATAATTTTATAACAGAACATAATCAAATCGATAGTGTGCTAAAATCTATTTTCAAAAATTCATTGCTGGTGAACAAAGTGATTATATTTATGAGCAATGTTTGTAACCCAGACATTTTTTGTGCTTAAGAAGGACCGTATGCTCAGTGTTGTAGGTATTCTTAGGTTTAAATCTAGGCTTCGATACATTCTTGGGGTTTGACAGTTAAAACCTATTTTTGATCTCCCTAGAATGTGCTTTTAGATTCCAGGTATTGGCTACATTTGTTATTCTATTAAATGAGCATTTAACACCTATCCTTGTAAGTATTCTTATATTGGCTTTTTTTCCTTTAGAAGACTAATATCATGCCAAATTCTAAATTGGATATATTATCTTGCAATGGATATGTTACAAAGTGAATTGTGGTTGTAGGATTCCTTTGAACTAAAATGTCAGTGTGGCTGACTATGAAAAATTTAAACTTGCACTGCTATTAAGCTGAAGTACATGGTTTGTTTGTTTGTCATAATTTTCTGACATGTAGAAATCTGGAGAACTGATTTGTAACAATTGATAGAATGGTCGTTGACCTATTATAATTTGTGATTTTAATTGTAAATGCTACAATATTCAAGGGATTAGCAACTTTATATCTCGAATCAACTTTATATCCTAAATACAAGTCGGAGATACATTTTGAATTCATCATTTTTATGTGAGTTTTGAATTTTCCTATCTGCTTTTACATTTTAATGGCCATGCATGAATTGATCTTGTGTTGTAGACAGTTTTAATTTTAACTATCTAAATATTAAAAAATTTCAAGAATGTTTGCATAATTGGCTTCATATTTCATTACAGTACAAGAAGAGTCTATTTTTCTCCCAATCTGCTTTGACAGTGGCCTAGTTTTACTCAGATGATTGAAATTTTATGCTTATTTGATAATGTCTATAAAATATGCTAACCCCCCAGGCATAAGAGAATGTAAAGATGCACTATGCAAATGCCTAAAGTTAGTGATGCTAATGATGTGTCTAGAGGGATTTTGGAGAAGTTCCCAAATCGCTTGAATGTTGTTCCTCCTAGAGTTCTTAGTGTTGGGCTATAGGGCAGACCCGGGGTTTATACTTTAACTTCGCACCAACAGAAAGACCCACAGTGTTGGCCCTTTCGCCAACAACCTGCGAACGTGTTGCAGTCTCACCCGAAACAGCTATAGGGTGCCGCAGAATTAGGTTTCTGCAAGCAGAAGAGGGATATTACTATACCTTTAGCCTTAACAACAAATATTTATACCAAATAAAGCTTTTATATTCACTTAATTAGCTTCGCAATTAGATAAAAGAATTTTCTTGCTTAACCCTTAACTGGGAATTCACAACGAAGTTAATATTTAACAGTTATCTTACTTTAACATTCACCTACTTATCAAAAGAAACAAAACATAACAGAAACCACACAAAAGAACCACAACACAAGATATAACGTGGTTCACCCCCAGTGTAGGGGCTACCTCCACAAAACTGCACTTTTATTCCACTTCTTACAAAACCATAGTTCTGATCTGCGCACTCAGCAGTAGATACGTCCTTCAAGCCTAACTGTGCACTCAGCTGTAGTTCCTTTCTTACAATCTCTAACTGCGCACTCAGCTGCAGTTCCTTCCTTACAAAAACCCTCTGCGCACACAGCTGCAGAGGTCGTCGACGCACACAGCTGGGACTTGACCTTAAAACCCAAAAATAGATCTAACTTCTTTGCATCATACGATCCTCATTTCATTAGATGATCTTGACATCTTTACATGAGTGCCTATTTATACAAGTGCACTATTACAAAATCATGGGCTTACACCTGAAAATTATAGACAATTACAAAAAGAGGGCTTTGACTCAACCCCGACACCCCTAAGACTATTTTGAGTCGCAACTCCGCTTGCAAGCTTCCACAAAAACCGCGGATTTACCAAAATTAGTGACCGTTAAGGTGCGCGCCCCAATCTCATGGAGAAGTTGGGTCACTTTACTTACCGTTTCTTCATCCCAATAATCTCCAATAGTAGCATACTTAGGCATTTCTTCTGACCCAATGTTTACTTTCCTTGTCTTCAAGGGTTGAGTCACTTCTGGTGCTTCGATTGTTGGTCCATGTACTTTGCAGTGTCCTTCTGACTCAGGAATGTTTATGTTGCGTGGGTCATCATCCTCGTCAATTGCGAGGTTATAGCATTCTTCTGCATTGGCCTCTTGTTCTTTCCAATCAAGTTGGTACTCGGCTATTTCTTTACCATCAAACAACTTCGTATGGATCAACCTAATAGCTGCGTCCAAAGCAGGAAAAACCTCATTAATAGAAAATGTCAGCACAAAACTATCAACAAGACTATCCCAACTTACAGTACCATGGTGAAGCTCCACCTCTGCATACCAATTCTTCGCGATAGGTTCCAGGGTGTGCACAAACCGATGTACCCATTCTTCATGAGGGACATGCTTCCATGCTTCATAACACTGCTCCAAATGTTCTTGAGGGCTAGTCTGACCATTAAACCTGCTTTGCACCGCCTGAGGTTGATCCACGAATCTGAGGCGAAGAAGCTTTTGACAAGCTTCCCAACGCTGAATATACTTCTTATGACCATTCCACCATTTGGAAGTCGTGGCTCTAAATACTGAATCTAGAGTCTGCATTTTCTATGAATCTGGTACCTGCTTTGAAAATTGCACAATAAAATCTGCTGGGTCTATCAAGCCATCAAAAATAGGTAAGACTCTTGTATGTGAGCCAAGACATCTGAGAGACTTGGTAATTCTGGCACGTCGATGTCCATGTAGTTCATAAAGTCTATTCTTCCAATTCTCTAAGCCTTCATCTGAATTAGTCATGCAAGAACTATCACACTTCCGGTCCATTATACCTTCAGGAGTAGGGTTAACATAAGGCTTCTTCCTTAGCTATGATGTTGTAGATATGATCCAGAATATCCTGATCTTCTTCTTTGACTGGCTCTGTGTACCTTTCTCCTTGAGAAGGTTCCAAGGGTACTATGACTCTCAAGCCTTTACCTTCAAAAGTCATCTGCCTACTCTTAAGGTTGATTACTACAGAATTCTCTATTGCCCATTCAATTCCTAGCAACACTGGGTAGGGGTTGCTATCATCAATTATTTCAATGACTTCAAAGTCTGCTAAGGTACTGACTCCATCAATGTCTACTGGGACACTAGGGAATCTTCCTAGGGGCACAATGTTCTGCTAATTGGCTAATCTCAACTGTATAGGGGACCATTCAAGGGTAGGTTTTCCCATTTGTTCCCATGTCTTCTTAATTAAGACATTTACTTCTGATCCCAGGTCTAAAATGATATCAGTCATGTCATACTCTCCTATCTGAGCATGCAATCTCATTTCTCTTCCAGTTATTCTAACTCTATTGACAGTTTTTTCCTTACCAGAGCTTCGCTGAGGTTCGCAAGAAGCAATAACTTTCTGTAACTCATTTAAAGCATTCAAATTTCTTAAGAGCTTCATACAACTCTGTAAAAATGTCGACAGTGTACTTACTTTATCTGTCGAAGCTTCTTGAGACTGTGATTGCTGTTGATGCTGCTGCGGAGGTGCTACTGCTGTGCTTGGATCAACAAAGTCTTTTTTGGCTTCCATAAATGTTTCTTTTTCTCTTCCCACATCGAAGGTTGGAACTTTCTTTGGGGTCTTACGAACCCAAGCCTTGTCAGGCTGTTTCTCCTTATTCTGCACTTGCATCGTAGCTCCACTCCTTGTAACAACGTTAATGGCTGGGACAGGTATTTTCTATATAGTAATCATCTGAATATTCTGAGGAAGAGGGCTATTTCTTTCTTGTATCTTGGCTATCAGCTGCGGGCATTGCTCAATGACATGATCTAGTGCTCTGCAATATCGACATGTCGTAGTTGGGTTCCGATAGTCTCTAGCTAGATGTCCTTCCTGATTACAGTTATAGCACACAACCTGGCCTCGACCTCTTCCAGGCATACCACCATGACCACAACCTCCAAAATTACCTCGACCTGATGTGCTACCACGGTAACCATATCCATCATTGCCTTGTGCATCGTTTTGTACCCTATAAGCATCATATGTTCGCTCTCTCATAAGGTCAAAGCTGCGACATTCCTCTTCGTTGTGTCCAACTGACTTACAAAACTTGCAATAGGTATTCTTAGCTACTTGCACATATCTTTGTAGCAGATAGCAGTCTTTAGTTCGATACTGGCCAATTGTTCTACAAATCTCACAACATAGAACATTAGGGATAAATGGGTTTGGCACACTAGTATGCAGGTAATTTCTTAGCGCAGGACATTGTTCCTTGTCATGACCTTCTGTCCTACATCGTGTACACCACACCTCTTCACGAATAGATTTCCCTTTTTTAATGTCTCGTAGCTCCAAATCCATTTCTGTTAACTGCGCTTGTATTTGGGCTATGCCAGAATTATCTTTGACAGGAGATGTCTCCAGTTTCATGGCAATCTCTAAAGCCTCTTGCTGATCAGCAACCTTCTGTTGCATGAGGGGCGTTCTGATATGAGGTAATAAGGCTGCAATGAACCATTATTTATGCTACGCTGGTCCAATAGTGAAACTAACTTGATCTAGCAAAACTTTGAACCTCTGATCAAAGTCCCAAACTGATTCTCCGTGCCTCTGCTGAATCTCTTTCAATTCAGTTAAACACTGTGACTCTGATTTAGGATTCTTAAACTCTTTGATCATTGCTATTTTAATATCAGCCAAGACGTGGTTCTGAGTACTGGAAAATTTCATAAACCAAGTCAAAGCTCGGTCTCTAAAAGAAGTGACCAGCTGAGCTCTTCTTACATATTGATCCAAAATGTTCTTAGCTGTCCACACAGCTTCGCATAAAAACCAAAACTATTCTGGATCCTCTGATCCAGTTCCTTTGAACACTGGGAGCTTGATATCATCAGTCATATGGGCCATAGTGGACTGAGGGGGGGGATAACTTACTGGGGTAGACTGACCTACGACAAGAATACTCGGGCTAGGGTTACTTCTAGACTGTGACGGGTTCTCAGGGGTAGCAGATCTTCGCTGCGGGGTTATAGGAGGGTTTCTAACAAAAGGGGTTTCTTCATATTTAGGGTCTTCTGGCATATAATCGGTATTTTGACCTAGGGTATAGGATTCTAGGTTTCTCTTGTATCTTTTACCGCTTCGTAGCAAACCACTTTGCTCATCGAAGTTACTTTCACTTCCAAACATAGGTTAGTAAAAATAAATCTAGCAATCTGATTCTATAAGAAATATGCCCTTCTTGGCCAAGAGCATTTTAATTTGTCCACTAAATGAATTTAGGTACTTACCCCTTGGTCCTTTGAAGAACTGCCTTTCAGCTTCGCTAAAATAGGTACTTGTGTCGATGGCAAATTCTGTCACAAATGCTTCAAGGGTTTGCGTTGTCCAGAAATCAACAGCTTGTGATATTGGGTTATTCACTCTTTTCAATATATTAACTCTTGCTGGGGTCCAGTCAGGAAACTGATCTTCTTGGAATTTCGTCCTTCTCTCTGTCAACCTGGATAACCACTGGTGCAATTCTATGTGGATACTACCAAATAAAATTTCATGAATATAAAAAAAAACGTACCTTTGCAAGAAGTCGTCTAAGCTGTGACGAGGATCCTTATTTTCTTGTTCAGTAAATTTCTAATAGGTAGCTTCAACCCAATCATCAATTTATTTTACTGAGGGCCTCCAAAACATATCCCTTCAGGTACGACGTAAATCCCTCTTAAAGCAGATACTGATTTCAATCAGCAATGGAACCGATTTGTTGGGCTATAGGGAAGACTCGGGGTTTATACTTTAACTTTGCACCAAAAAAAAGACCCACAGTGTTGGCCCTTTCAGCAACAACTGTGGAAATTGAACCAGGTGATAGATTAATTTTACTTACAACAATTAACAATTGATCATGCAAAATCACTCACAAAGAGACTGAAAATTGGAGCTGAACACTAAACTGTATTAAATTAGTGTACAATAGCCAACCCTATAATAACATAGGTTGCTGAATAAATAACATACATCATGGATTCAAATGCATGAGGAGCAATTCGAATCTAGCATAAAGTAGGCTTACTAAAAATAAGCAAATCCCCCATAGGTGTAAAAAGCTGATCCCAAATCTATCATGGAGCTCACGAATTGGAAAAATGGATTAGGAAAGCTAAAGAGTGGTGGAATGGCAGCTCATACATGATTTTTCATGGAGAAAAGAGAGGAGGATGTGTAGGACAAAAAACTAGTCAACCTCACCTAGTCTAGCTTTTCCTTTTGCCTTAAAACACTGAAAAAGCAGGGAATAAAGTAGAAAAAGCAGAAGGGCGCCTAGGAGGCCAGGAATAAAGCATATTTGATTCCTTGGGCTTTTCCATGTGCTACATGAGTCAAATAAGGCAATTTTTACCACTATGGATAGGTAATAGACAACTTGGACAAGGTGGGACACATGAACTAGGCTAATAAGACAGAAATAATTAAATTAATGTCTAAATGGGTAAACCATGGGTTGATTATTCTAACACCCCCCCTTAATCCTGACTTATGAGTAATATATCAGAAAATTATAGGGCCTAGAAACAAGGCTTAGTCACCCTTTACATACTGCATGTCCATTTAAACAAGGAAAGAGGCAAAACCAACTTGGGAAAATCCTCCCTTAAACATGGACTGTAAAAAAAAATTGTGGAATCTTGTCTTCACTCATGCTTTCACAGCATGATCAGCAATCCCCGACAGTGATTTGAGATTGCTAAAGGTCTTCTCACAAAATGATTTGGTGAAGATATCAGCTACTTGTTTTGAAGATGAACAGAAGAGTAGGTGAATGGTGCCATCATGTACAAGTTCTCTGATGTAGTGCATATGGATCTCAATGTGTCTGGTTCTCTGCTTCTGAACTGGATCTTTGCATATTCAAATGGTACTCTGGTTATCACAGTAGATGGTAGTTGAGTACTCTGGTTCGAAGCCACACTCTCCAAGTAAACCCTGCAACCATAAACATTGAGTTGTTGCATTAACAACTCCTCTGTACTCTGCTTCTGTAGATGAGAGTGCAATGGCACTCTATTTCTTGCTTGACCAGTTGATTGGCCCTTTTGCAAGCATGAACACATATCCTGAAGTGGAATTTTTTTCTGTGCTATGACCTACCCAATCACTGTCAGTAAATCCAATCAAATCAAGATCAGATTTTGCTTTATAGAAGATCCCATGTGTCCTTGTTCCCTGAACAAAGTTAAGGATCCTTTTGGCTGCTTTCCAATGGATCTCTTGAGGCTGATCCATGAATATAGAATCCACACTTACTACATAACAAATATCAGGTCTAGTATGTGTTAGATACAATAAATATCCAATCAATTGCCTATACAGTGTATTGTTTACCATAGGTGAAGAATCAGCTTCTTCCAGCTTCACTCCTGAAAGGAAAGGAGTTTTGCTTGCTTTGCAATCCTTCATTCTGAATTTGTTTAGCAAGTCCAAGGCATATTTGGACTGGTGCACCTTGATTCCAGCTTTGGTTTGAGCAATCTCAAGCCCCAAAAATTTACTTAAGAGCCCCAAATCTGTCATGGAGAAGGCTTGGTTCATAGCTCCTTTTAAGGAAGCAATCTCAACCTGTGAGCTTCTTGTAATGAGGAGGTCATCAACATATAACACAATGATCATTATTGAACCATTAACTAAATTCAAATATACATTTGGATCTGATTTGCACCGAACAAAATTCAGTGATAGCAAGAAGCTATCGATCTTGGCATACCAAGCCCTGGGGGCTTGCTTTAGCCCATACAATGACTTTCTCAACCTGCACACAAGAGAAGGGTTAGTAGAAAAACCTTGAGGCTACTGCATATATATCTCTTCAGTGAGATCTCCATTCAGGAAGGCACATTTTACATCCATGTGATGTACCTCCCATTGCCTTGAGGCTGCAATGGCTAAGGCTAGCCTGATGGAATCCATCTTTGCCACTGGGGCAAAAGTCTCATTGTAATCTATGCCATGAACCTGTGAGTAGCCCTTGGCTACCAATCTGGCCTTGTACTTCAGTGGTGAACCATCAGCAGCAAATTTGGTCTTATAGACCCACTTACACTGTACTAGTTTTCTCCCCAGGGGAAGATCCACTAGCTCCCATGTGTTGCTCTTCTGGAGTGAGCTGAAATCCTCCTTCATGGATGTTTTCCATATTGGATATCCTGCTGCTTCTTCATATGTTTGAGGATCAGACTCCACCATCAAATAGAATTTTTCAGCAAACATAGGATCCTTCATGCACAGACCACTCTCAAATTGAGATCTAGTCCTCCTTGGGTCATTGGGATCTCCAGCTAGCTCTCTTGCTGCATGTAGTGTCTTGGCTGCCCATTTTGGCCTTGTAGGGATGTTAGGGTATGCAATAAACTCATATCCATCAGACAAATCAGAATCAACATGTTCAACAAACTCTTTACTTACTTCTTGAGGTTCAGGTGGTGAAGAGGCTTCACCAACTTCCACTGCTGCAAGGGGTTCTTCTTCAAACTGAACACACCTTTCAATGAAGGCTTTGTTTGTGCTCAAATTTATCAACTTTTACCCTTTTGAATCTTTAGAGTATCCAACAAAAATACACTCTTGGATTTGGGGCTGCAAAGCCTTCCTATTCTCTGTTGGGATTCTAGCCCAAGCCTTTGAGCCAAAAATCCTGAAATGGGTCACATCTGGCTTGTGCCCACTCCATGCTTCGAAGGGAGTCATTCCATAAAGCTGTTTGTGAGGCACCCTATTCTAGATATAGGCTGCACATTTGATAGCTTTGGCCCAGTACTTTGGTGGCAAAGTTTTGGCCTCCATCATGCATGTTGCCATCTCCTTCAGTGATTTGTTCTTCCTCTCAGCAACACCATTTTGTTGTGGTGTGTAAGGGATAGAATACTGCATCTGAATACCTGCATCTGCACAATAATTAATAAAATCAGACTTGACATACTCACCACCATTTTCAGATCTGAGGGCCTTGAGTTTCCTTCCAGACTTGTTTTCAACCAAAGCCTTAAAGACTTTGAATAGGCCAAAAAATTCAGACTTGTGTTTCAGGAAGTGAACCCAGCAATACCTGGAAAAGTTATCAATAAAATTCAATGCATATTTGGCCTGACTCATGGACATATGAGGGAATGGGCTAGAAACATCACTGTGGATCAGCTCGAGGGGTGCAGAGGTTCTCTCATGACTAGCTCTCTCAAATTTGTGCTCTAGGTGTTTTCCTAGGATACAACCTTGGCAGACTCCTTTGGAAAATTTTATCTTGGGAAACCCTATGACCATCTCTTTTTCACTAAGATCAGAAAGATACTTGTAATTTAGGTGGCCAAATATTTCATGCCACAACTTGCTGGATTCATTAGCATGAATGAGAAGAGCAGAGCGATTTGAGTAAGGTAGGAAGTGTGAGAACATGTATACCTTTTGAGCATGATTTGCAACTCCTTTTGCAATGACTCTACCAGTTGAAATCTCTGTGATCTCAAATTCATCGGGGGATAATATGACCGTCTTAGGAGACTTAGTGTCGGTCATCTGATACACTGACAGGAGGTTGGAGGTGAGACCAGGCACATACAGCACATTGCTGAATTGACCATGATCAAGATCTATCCTTCCTTTGCCTTTAATTTCAGTGAGAGAGTCATCTCCCAGTACAATAGATCGTCCTTTCGACATGTCCAGTGAGGAGAAGGCCTCCTTAGTCGAAACCATGTGTCTTGAAGCTCCAGAATCAATGATAAAACTAGGTGAGATTGATGTGCCAGCAACTAGAGCATGAACTCTCTCTCTGTCATCTGAACTTGATCCTCCTTCTCTCTTCTTTGAGCTTTCTGGAAGGGAGATGCCATTCTTCTCCAGGAGTTGGGTCAGCATGTCTATCTTCTTTTTCATACAAGAGCTTTCAGAGTGATTGCCCTTATTGCAATATGTGCACTTGTTCATTTCACCTTTGTTCTTCTTCTTCTGGTAATTCTTTTTGGGACCTTGTGGATCCTCTGGAGACTATTTCTTGTCTCTCTTTTGCTCAGGTGTATTTTTAGCTTTCTTTTTGCCTTTTGAATCCACCTTCGAATCTCCACCAATCAAAGATTGATCTTTGGATGGTTTGATGGTGCCCATCATCACCAGCTTATCCTGTTCTTGTGTGAGAGATTCCATGAAATCTGCAAGGATAGGCATCTTCCAGGTTCGAGCTGTCAGTTTTGTGGCATAGAAGGTAAAAAAAAACACTGAATAATCAGGGCCCAGCTTCGAGAGGATGGCCAGTACGAGCTGATCATCTTTCTTTTCGATACCACACTATTTTAGCTGCAAAACTAGTGCTTTGAACTTGGAGAAATCAGCTCATTTTCGATTTGATGTCCCCTCATCTCATCTGTCTTTCCAAAAATATCAGCAAGCTTCTCCCATACTTCATTCGGTGATTTCAATCCATCAAGATGGAAAAGGAGGTCTCTGGAAAACTCAGACATAGGAGACCATAGGCCTCATCCCTCCTGTTGTGCCATTTTATCTTCTCTGCAGCTGCATTGGGCTCTGCTTCTGTTGCGATAGTCACCCTGTAGAGGCCTTTCACTCTCAACAGTATCTCCATCTCTGCTTTCCATTCAAAGCAATTGAAGGGAGTCAAGATAGTTTTCTGTGAATGATCCATAGCTTAGAAAATCTGTCCCGACTGTCAGTAGAAGGCTCCCAGTCACTGATGTTGAACCTGCAAAACAATTTTTGAAGGAGAGAAACAATCTACAATGGCTATGATACCATGTGGAAATTGAACCAGGTGATAGATTAATTTTACTCACAACAATTAACAATTGATCATGCAAAATCACTCACAAAGAGACTGAAAATTGGAGCTAAACACTAAAGTGTATTAAATCAGTGTACAATAGCCAACCCTGTAATAACATAGGTTTTTGAATAAATAACATACATTAGGGATTCGAATGCACGAGGAGCAATTCGAATCTAGCATAAAGCCGGCTTACTAAAAATAAGCAAATCCCCCATAGGTGTAAAAAGTTGATCCCAAATCTGTCATGGAGCTCACGAATTGGAAAAATGGCTTAGGCAAGCTAAAGAGTGGTGGAATGGAAGCCCATACATGCTTTTGCATGGAGAAAAGAGAGGAGGATGTGTAGGACAAAAAACTAGTCAACCTCACCTAGTCTAGCTTTTCCTTTTCCCTTAAAACACTGAAAAAGCAAGGAATAAAGCAAAAAAAGCAGAAGGGCGCCTAGGAGGCCAGGAATAAAGAAAATTTGATTCCTTGGGCTTTCCCATGTGCTACATGAGTCAAATAAGGAAAGTTTGACCACTATGGATAGGTAATAGACAACTTGCACAAGGTGGGACACATGAACTAGGATAATAAGACAGAAATAATTAAATTAATGTCTAAATGGGTAAAGTATGGGTTGATTATTCTAACAACAACCTGCGAACAGGTTGCAGTCTCACCCAAAACAGCTATGGGGTGCCGCAGAATCAGGTTTCTGCAAGAAGAAGAGGGATATTACTATACCTTTAGCCTTAACAACAAATATTTATACCAAATAGAGCTTTGATATTCACTTAATTAGCTTCGCAGTTAGATAAAAGACTTTTCTTACTTAACCCTTGACTGGGAATTCACAGCGAAGTTAATATTTAATAGTTATCTTACTTTAACATTCACCTACTTATCAAAAGTAACAAAACATAACATAAACCACACAAAAGAACCACAACACAAGATATAACGTGGTTCACCCCCAGTGTAGGGGCTACGTCCAAAAAACTGTGCTTTTATTCCACTTCTTACAAAACCACAGTTCTGATCTGTGTACTCAGCAACAGATCCGTCCTTCAAGCCTAACTGTGCACTCAGTTACAGTTCTTTTCTTACAATATCTAACTACGCACTCAGCTGCAGTTCCTTCCTTACAAAAACCCTCTACGCACACAGCTGCAGAGGTCGTCCATGCACACAGCTGGGACTTGACATTAAAACCCAAAAATAGATCTAACTTCTTCGCATCATACGATCCTCATTTCATTAGATGACCTTGACATCTTTACATGAGTGCCTATTTATACAAGTGCACTATTACAAAATCATGGGCTTACACCCGAAAATGATGGGCAATTATAAAAAGAGGTCTTTGACTCAACCCCGACACCCCTAAGATTATTTTGAGTCGCAACTCCGCTTACAAGCTTCCACAAAAACCGCGGAGTTACCAAAATTAGTGACCGTTAAGGTGCACGCCCCAACACTTAGTGGTTCATTATCAGGTGTTATTGCTGAGACATATAATGCTAATACACAGTTGTGGAGAAAGCACCTGAAAGGCTACAAAAGAATGAACAAATATATTGGGGAGAGTAGATATCGCAATGTTATGGACATGAATGCAGGTCTTGGTGGCTTTGCAGCATAACTTACATCTGACAAAGTTTGGGTTATGAATGTTGTCCCAACCATTGCAAAAAAGAATACACTTGGTGTGATATATGAAAGAGACCTTATTGGAATTTATCATGACTGGTATGGTTACCCTTCATTTCTCTTTTAATTTTTGCAAGGCTTTAATTTCTGTAAGGATTATTTGCCTTGTGCATTTTTAGTAGTTTTATCAGTTTTGCTTTCTATACTTATGGTCTTGCTATTATGCCATTGTAAGTTGTTTCCAGTTAATAACAAAGTATGCGTTTTGTTCACATTTTGCATTATTTTATTTACTGCTATTTTCATGTTACTGTTATCAGTTCTGCAGGTGTGATATTGCAAAACATTTTAGTCATTCTTTGTTCAGATCTGAAATCCTTTTTATGCATAATGGTTTCTTTTGCACTTATATTACATTGGCAGAAAAGCAGATGTCCACGATTCTCATTATTGTTTTTCATAGGCTGAAAATTGATAGAGACGGGTCATTTGATCAGATGTACTTGTATTTTCTCATATTTTTAGGTAAAAAAAGAGTTATGGGAGCCAAATATCATATGCACACTGCTACATACTTCAACCTCAACTTTTATATTATTTCTATCCTTGTGTGAAATTCTTCATCACCATATGGAAAACTATGCAATATTTTGTGTCATAATCTGTTTTAGTTGCTGTCTGTTCTACTGACAATTATTTTATTGTAGCTCCTGTATTTTATCAAGATCATAATTTGGTTTCCTCTTGCTTCAGTCTGTAGATTCCTGGAGTTACATAGTGTGGATGGTCTGAATGTATCTATTTATTCTTTACCTTGACTGAATATTTAATTAGATAATGACATCATTATTTGGAAATTGTGTATGAACAGTTGAGATATGGCTCCAATGGGTAGGGTTTCAACAGAAAATATCACTTTTCTGTTAAACTAATGGTAGTTTATAAATTCAATACCAGACAACATACATGCGACATAGGAATAATCGTTAAGATACCAAGATTTTACTCAAATCTTTTGTCTTTTCTTGTAACATGGTCATGATTGACAGCATAACATAGCTTTTCAAAAATCATTGGTTGTTCATCGTTTTACTGCCCAAAATGTCTTGATAATGCATTTGTGTTTATGAAGATGCATCCTTCCTTTATTTAAAGTTGAAATTGGTCAATCTATTTGCATGTAGCATTCTTTCTTTTTTTTATACCTTTGAGATGGAATTATCAATGTTGGTAAACCCGTGGAATTAGCTTTAGAAGCATGATAATTTATTTGTTGCATTGAATATTTAGGATTGTGTAATAGACAGTCTTATCTTTGCTTCATGATGAGAGGACATATTCCCCTTCATTTGCTTTTTTTTGGGCTTCCAGTTTGATTTCTGTTCTCCTATGTGTTTGGATCATGAATTTGATGTTCAACGGGCTTATCTTAGCTTCATGATGAGAGGATGTATTCTCTTTCATTTGCTCATGTTTTGGCTTCTGGCTTGAGTTCTGTTCTCTTATGTGTTTGGGCATCATTAATTTATGGTTCAATTCTGCTGTGATTTTTGTTTCTATCAATTTTATGTTTACATTATGATACAGTAGGAGCTTTTGACTTCATAGATTTTGGAATAATTCCTTCATTTTCTTGTCCTCTAACAGATACAAAATGAGGTCGAAAACAAATTCAGTCGATAGCAAGACCAAGAGTTATGTTTCTATCTTTACTATTGTGGGATTATGTTGTTTTTTCTATATATTGGGTGCTTGGCAGAAGAGTGGTTTTGGAAAGGGTGATAGCATTGCATTGGAATTCAATAAGCTGATAGACTGTGGAACTTTGTCCACTCTAAATTTTGAGACTCACCACAATGAAGGAGATAACGTTGAACTTTTTGAATCCAAAGCAAAAGTATTTGAACCTTGCAGTGCCAAATACATTGATTACACCCCTTTCCATGACCAAAAGTGAGCTATGACATTTCCTAGAGATAATATGATATACAGAGAAAGGAATTTCCTGCCATAGGATTAGAAGCTGCACTGCCTTATTCCTGCTCCAAAAGGATACAAAAATCCATTTCCATGGCCAAAGAGCCATGACTATGTGCCATATGCTAATGTTCCCTACAAGAGTCTCATACTAGAGAAGGCTATTCAAAATTGGGTTCAATCTGAAGGCGATGTGTTCAAGTTTCCTGGAGGAGGAACGATGTTTCCTCAAGGTGCAAATAAGTATATTGATGAACTTGCTGAAGTGATGCCTATTTCTGATGGTACTGTCAGGACTGCATTGGACACTTCCTGTGGGGTATGTTTGAAGCATATACCTTGTGAGTCTTGATTCTGCAACACTCTTGTCCATACTGTTGCTCTTTTTGTGGCAACTAGTATGTTTAATTTGTGACTATCTGATATATGCTTACAAGTGTTCTTCAATTTTGAAGAGATTCCTGTATTTTGTTTTTACAATGATTTATGGAGTTTGAGGATATGCCCTTATTTGAAATCCTTATGGCATGATTAGGTGGCAAGCTGGGGTGCATATCTTTTGAAGAGAAATGTTTTGACCATGTCATTTGCACCAAGGGATTCACATGAAGCCCAAGTGTATTTTGCTTTGGAGCGAGGTGTGCCTGCTGTGATTGGTGTAATGGGGACACGGCAGCTTCCTTACCCTTCTAGGGCTTTTGACATGTCTCAATGTTCACGGTGTTTGATACCTTGGACTGCAAATGGTACTGGGGACTTTTATAGGATTAATGCTTTTGTTAAAGTTAAAATTCTGAGCTATGGAAGAGCCTTGAATTTACTGATTTGATTCTCAAATTGAGTTGTGTAGCTTCATTTGGTTGCATATGGTATGTATTTGATAGAAGTTTATAGAGTCCTAAGACCGGGTGGATATTGGATTCTCTCTGGTTGTCCCATCAATTGGAAGCAATATTACCAATCTTGGCAAAGATTAAAAGTGGAGCTACAGCGGGAACAAGAGAAAATTGAAGAAATAACAGAAATTTTGTGCTGGGAAAAGAAGTATGAAAAAGGTGATCTTGCCATTTGGAAAAAGAGAATTAATACTCGTTCTTATCCTAGAAGCTTGAATACTATTGACCCACCTCCTGCCTATGAATCAGGTAATCTAGATGATTCTTGGTAAGGTCCTGAACTTCATAGCTCAAAGTTGAAGACAGTTGTGCTTGCCTTCAACATAATCATGCCTAAATTATGCAAGGTAGCCAAGTTCAGTGGTAGGCACGTAATCAGTGATGAGAATGGTGCTCACCTTCAACATAAACATGCCAAAATTATGCACGGTGGCCATTTTCAGTGGCAGGTATGTATGCCACTTTTTCTCTCAACTTTTGTTGTCGCCAGGTTCAAAGGCAGGCATGTGTGCCATTTTTTTGTCTCAACTCTGTTGCCATTGATGCATTGCATGTTGGATTGTAACGAGTCCGATTTGTAAGAGCAATATCTTCATGTCACCAGTCCGATCAATGTTTTGAATGTACTGGAAGAGAAACGTTCTGGTCTATGTCATTACAATATTATTGGTTAAAGTGTAATATGCATGGCAATACTATAAATAATTGGTAATGCTTTTCTATCTATTTTAAATTTCAATAAGCAATATTGGTACATCTTCAAGTGGTTATCAAGGCACAATAAAATTTAATGACCTATTTTAGCAGTTGTATTTATGAATAAACTAGTATTCCCTTTTCAAACAGACTCCTTACTTAGGTGGTGATGTGGTTAAAATAGCCAGTTTGTCACTCTTCTGATGTTCAATATGTCTCTTATTTTGAAAAAACTTTTGTTTTTTGTCTTTTTGGTCAATGGGTTTTCTAACAATTTTTAACTTGTTTAATTGATGAATAGGATGACTGGAAAAAAGAGAAGTGATATTTTTTACACAATCTAAGTCATTTGGCAGTGACCCCTAAACAAAATGGTAGTAGAACATCTTCTGTTATAAGTCATAGTGCTCAAAGTTCCTCAGTTACAGCAAGATCCCATCTGTTAGAGGGCCAACAAATTATGGAGTTGGTGACTTCCACTGAAAAACCACTCTTAGAAAGGAAGGCTTCAACATATGCAGATGTGGTGAGGAACCTTAATTCTGCAAGGGAACGTGGATGGTGGGCTACCCTTCAAGGTGACTCAACTGCTAGTTATCTTTGGATGTGGGAATACTTAATTTTCATAGATGTTGAATGCTTTAATGCTGAATTCTATTGGGAGATTTCAAAAGGGTTACATCCTTCATGTATGGGCTTTCTGACAGGTCAAACTGCTGCAACATTCCTATTTGTTTACTGTCACTTATTGCCCTGAATTTTATTGATTTGAAACTCACTGAGCTGAATATTTGAGGGAGTTCTATCAATAAATTTTATTTCTGTAAACTTTTTTTGTGTTTCATCCTTAAGGTTCTTAAAATGTTCGAAATTTAAATTGACTAATGTGTATTTAAATTAGGTTTAGGCTTGCTTTTATTGTTGCATGTATATTTTAATAGATTGAATGCTATAGAGAAGGAGAGGTAACTGTATGGATTATCATGTCTCTATTTTCTATCCTTGATGTTCTGATTATCTTTATTGGTATGCTTATGAACTCTAAGCATGTCTTAGTAATGAAGTCATATTTAAAAGTGTAAAATATATTGGCATGGTAATTGGTCTTGTACTTTGGGATTTTCTTTCTGAATTTTGTTCCTTACCTTAAGTTTGTGTCAGGCTGCAACATCTTTCAAAGGTGCTTATGAGTGTTTAGCCAGTGAGACATCTGGCCCAAAGTTTGTTACCATTCAGAAGATATGGCACTTGCTTCATGTCATCTCTTTGATATACCTAAGAACTTATTTTATGCTTTGAAGTTCAATTGGTAAGATATATTTTGGATTGTTGTTTGTGTGAATGAAATATCATAATGGCGTGAATAACTTGCTGCAATTTTTTTAGTATTTTCCTGGGTTGCTGCACTGTGATGATTGGCGTTTTAGATGTGCTGTGAGTTTGAGATAAAATTCATGTTCTCCAATTAAATGTTTTTATGCAAACATTGTTGGGCGAAGATAAAGAAGCACCGAGAAATGTGTCGAGAAAAATGGCCATGATTAGTGGAGCAAGACACCATTTAGAAGCTGGTCATGAGAAATATATACTGGACACTATTCAGAATCATGTTGCCCAGGTCACATATTTTTTCCATAACATAGAAAGCACCTTTTGTATCATTATCATGTAGTTATTTTTGAAGAATGGAATATCTGTGGACATATATAATACTTCATATGTTTTGTGCATGTGCTCTATGCAATTGGGATTTTTACAACCTATTTGAAATTAAAACCTTTTAACCATTAAACAATCTAATCTGTTGCCTTACTTTTTGAAGAATTTTCTCTATTGGTGTTGGAGTTTTGAATTGTTGTTGCATCAGTGAGGATTAGGTAATTTTGATTAGTCGAGGCCTGTAACTTAATATATTTTTGGTAGTCAAGCTACATTTTCCTCCTTTCTATTTGTTACCAAAGTAATAGAGGATTAGGTACTTTGCTATTGGTTGAGGCCTGTAACTTGATATTTTATAGCCAGTCCATCTACATCTTCATCTGTACTATTTGTTACAAAAGTGATCCAAACGCACAGCAAAATGATGAGAAAAGGAGAAAATAGCATCCTTAAGACCGTGTATTTATAGTCGCCAAGTTGTAATGAACTTGGAGACTGAAGATAAATATGGATCTTCACCTCATTATGGACTATCCTAGTATGCACATGGATATGGAAATTGCATTAATCTGAGAGATTTGTGTTAGGCATGAACTCCAAACAGTCAATTCTCCTGACAACTTTGAATATGAATTCCCTTGGCGATGTTTTCAAATGAATATATTATGAGAATCTAAACTAAATTAAACTGTTTTCTAGAGTAGTTCCTTAGATAGAATTCCGTTAAGACATTCCATAGATGGAACCTGTATCTGTTATGATTATGCTCATCTCATTTTCAAAAGCATAGACTTTAATTTGTGCAGACTTGGAAATGTACTGGTTAAATCATGGATTCCCTACCGAAATATTGTTAACTACCTTCCTTTACATGAAGCTTCCAAGGAAGCCACAAAGCACCTCTATGGTCTGTTCAAGAAAACTGTAAAAGTTAGTATGTACAAATAGCTAACAAGGAATGATTTTGAAGTTCAGTTGTGTCTGTCCATTGAAGTTCAGTTGTTTATGTCCATGATTTTGGGGCCTCCTATGTTGTGTTGTACTAATTGATGTGATTTCATGGGAATCAAACTAATATTGATGTGATGTAGTGTTGTTTCTTGCAAGTTTGACCACAATGTGAATTAACCTATAAACATAAAAAACAAGCTTCTCTACTAAATATAGCCTCTGGTGTTCATTGTCACAAAAATTGCATAGTTAGATTTCAGGTCTATATGTTTTGTGCATGTGCTCTATGCAATTGGACATTTTACAGCCTATTTTAAATTAAAACCTTTTAACCATTAAACAATCTAATATGTTGCCTTACTTATTGAAGAATTTTATCTATTGGTGTTGGAGCTTTGAATTGTTGTTGCATTAGTGAGGATTAGGTACTTTTGATTGGTCGAGGCCTGTAACTTAATATATTTTTGGTAGTCAAGCTACATTTTCCTCCTTGCTATTTGTTACCAAAGTAATAGAGGAATAGGTTCTTTTCTATTGGTTGAGGCCTGTAACTTGATATTTTATAGGTAGTCCATCTACATCTTCATCTCTGCTATTTGTTACAAAAGTGATCCAAACACACAACAAAATGATGAAACAAGGAGAAAATAGCATCCTCAAGACTATGTATTTATAGTCGCCAAGTTGTAATGAACTTGGAGACTGAAGATAAATATGGATCTTCACCTCATTATGGACTAACCTAGTATGGACATGGATATGGGAATTGCATTAATCTAAGAGATTTGTTCCAGGCATGAACTCCAAATAGTCAATTCTCCTGACAACTTTGAATATGAATTCCCTTAGCGATGTTTTCAAATGAATATATTGTGAGAATCTAAACTAAATTAAACTATTTTCTAGAGTAGTTCCTTAGATAGACTTTCGTTAAGACATTCTATAGATGGAACCTGTATCTGTTATGATTATGCTCATCTCCTTTTCAAAAGCATAGACTTTAATTTGTGCAGACTTGGAAATGTACTGGTTAAAGCATGGATTCCCTACTGAAATACTATTAACTACCTTCCTTTACATGAAGCTTCCAAGGAAGCCACAAAGCACCTATATGGTCTATTCAAGAAAACTGTAAAAGTCAATATGTACAAATAGCTAACAAGGAAAAAAAATCAATAGAATACAAGGGCAGGATGATGGATGTATTGTGCTTATGGCTAAAAAATATTGCTGATTACAAACATGATATTGGACCCTTTATTTCATCAGCAAATTTGGTCATTTGATATAGGAAAGTTGAATCCTATCATTTGATAAGTTGTCTGATCTTCATGTAACTATTTGACTGATGTGATTTTTGAAAGTCCGGCAGTGGGTGACACTTGGTGATTGCTTAAATTTTTATTATCTTTAGTTACAGGGAAAATTGTACATAGCTCTCAGGAATTAGTTTATCATAAATACTAGTTACTGG
The DNA here is from genome assembly GCA_001517045.1 of Pseudotsuga menziesii. NCBI lineage: Eukaryota > Viridiplantae > Streptophyta > Pinopsida > Pinales > Pinaceae > Pseudotsuga > Pseudotsuga menziesii. The sequence goes on along the minus strand of LPNX010821692.1, from coordinate 96,160 downwards.
TAAGTTGTAATAGTAATAATTATGTAGTTTGTAGATTGATATCTATCATAAATTTGTGTGAATATCATCATTGTCAAGAAATAACAACTTCTTAAAGGGTGCTAGCTCAATCGTAGAGTGCCTGCCTAATTATAGGCAAGAGGTTGGTGGTTCGATTCCTCCATGCCCTATCATAAATTTATGACTACAAAAATGACTAAATTCACATATATACGACTATTAGTAGCTAATTTCCCGTATTTTAGTCGTATTTAGCTTAGTCATTAATATGTTAACATCTAGTAGTTTATTTAGTCGTATATTTGGTCATTAATGGTTGCAATCAGTGACTAAATCAATGACTAACTCAGTGACTAAATCAATGACTAAATCCGTGACTAAATCAATGACTAAATCATTAACTATCAATGACTAAAACAATGACTAAATCATTGACTATCAATGACTAAAGCATTTTCTATCAATGACTAAATCGTTGTCTATCAATGACTAAATCAATGATTACTAAGTCAAGCTATTAATGACTAGTGAAATATGACTAGCTATAAGATAGTGGAAATTTGCTACTATTAGTCACAGATTCAAAAATAGTCGTTTATAGCCTAATTTTAGTCATTTTTTTAGTCATTAATTTCTCATTTTCTACTAGTGAATGCACTCCATAAATAACGTAGGTTTCCATGTGATAGGTTGAAAAGTGAGTGATGATTTTTCCCACAAAATGCATGTTGTCATGCAGGTAGGCCATGGATTCAGTCACTCACTAGTATTTTACTGAGGGGCATGCAATAAGGTGTCATCCTACTTCCTCAATTTCCATTAGTATCTCAATAGGATATGATTAGATTGACTTTTTAATGTGATCTCAATCGTCGTATCATGTCCCCACTACAAAAAATGATCTATACGAAGGGTGTTAGTTCGACCATGGAACCCTAGATAGAACATTGGTAAAATTAAATTAAAATATAGAACTTATAAAATATAAATGACAAAAATAGTTTAGAAAATGATAAATAATAAATTAATCAAACCATGTACATTATAACAATAAATAATTATATGTATGACACGAATAAATAATGTAACACCTTGGCCTAAACCCCTAGTTTGATAAATGTGTTTATGTAAATGACTATGAGTGTCCAAGTGGATGAAACTCATTGTATATATTTGTAGCTATTAATAAAAACTACAATTGGTCATGGTTGAGGAAGAACGTTGAGAAGATCTGAGACTCATGTATTCACTAGAGGCACTCAGAGGGTTTTAGATATCCTAGGGGGATATGTTATAACCTATTACAACCTTAAGTACCTAGAAAGAGGAAATTATATCCTTAAGTAGCATAAACCTCGTAATAAGTCTTAAACATGACTTACTAGTTAGTTGGGTGTTTTAAAGGGGTGATTAAGGTGAATTTATTGACTCTAACACATAGATCTTGCAAAAAGGATGAAGAGGCCAATAGTGTGAGTCGGGGTAGAAAAGAGAACGTGGAGCAAAATGAAGAACATGAAAAAGAGTACACAAAGGGAGGAGAACACATAGAGAATTTTTGCATATATAACATTTGAATATAAAGAAGTAAGACCAAGTAAGAAAAATGAAATGTCAAGTTAAATTTGGAATAATGTGTTAGACTGGGGAAACCATAACCATGACCTTAGCAAACCTTCCATTTTATTGTTATGCAGTGGTCGTCGAGCTAGATGAAATCCTGAATTCCCAAATCCGAATTTGCAAATTAATTTGTTCTTATAATCATACTCATGTTTTGTATTTGGTTTCTCTAGTGAAATGGAAAACGGTGCTTGCAATCCTGCCCTTCGGACTGACAAGTTCCCCAACTACATTCATGTGTTTGATGAATGGAGTGTTCAGTGAGTGCTTGGATAAATTCATTATAGTTTTTTAGATGATAATTTTTTATATTCCAAATATGAAGAAGAGCATGAAGAACATCTTAGAATTACTCTACAGATATTGAGAGAAAATAAATTATATGTCAACCTTAGCAAATGTTCATTCTATTAGAGGAAACTATTGTATTTGGGTCATATTATTTCTGAAGAAGGGGTAGTTGTGGACCCAACAAATATAAAAGATATTCAAGAATGGTCTACCTAAAAAAATTCATAGAATTTATATCATTTATGGGTATGACATGTTATTATTGAAGATTCATAGAGTACTCTCATATTGAAAATCCAATTACATCATTACAAAAGAAGGGTGTGAATTTTATATGGAGCCAAAAGTGTGAATATAGTTTCAGAATCTTAAAGGAGTTACTCACATGTGCTCTAGTGTTAAAGATTCCACATCCAGACAAGGAGTATTTGATTTGTATTGATGCATATTTAGAAGGACTGAGTGGAGTTATGATGTAAGATGGGAATGTGATTTTCTATGAATCATGAAAACTAAAGGAGCATGATAAGAACTATTCTACTCATAATTTTTATTTAGTTTCCATAGTCCATGCACTCCAAATGTGGAGGCATGATCTTATGGGAAACAAGTTTGAGTTAAAGATAGACCATCATAGCTTAAAATATTTATTTGAAGAACCTCATCTGAATGCAAGACAAGACAAATAGATTGAATTCCTAAGTGAATTTGATTTTGAAATCAAGTACATAAAAGGAAAAGAGAATAAAGTTTTGATGCACTCAGTAAAAGAAGTCAAATAATGCAATTTTCAGCCATAAAAAATCGAAGTATGATTTAAAATCAAGTTGCAAGAGGTGTTGAAAGTAGATAATCATTATTTGCAGGTCGTGGCAATGTTGCAGGAAGGAAACATGCCATCAAAATTTTCTAGTTATGCATTAGTTGAAGATGGAATAATTCAATTCAATGGTAGGATTTGTACACCAAGTGAAATTGACTTGAAGAAAACACTATTACCTGACATGCATAATGTACCTTATGCAGGTCTAACTTGTTATTAAAATTCATTGACAATAGTTAGGAAAGAGTATTATTGTCCATGCATGAAGAAATAAGTGGCATGTTATATTGCTCATCATTTAGAATGTGAAAGAGTAAAATAAGAACACATAATAGTGTTGGTCTACTTCATCCATTTCCTGTAGTGGATTGGAAGTGGGATGTAGTGATCATTGATTTTATTACAAAGTTTCCAAGAACACTGAAGCAGTATGACTCTATTATGGTGGTGGTTGACAAATTGACAAAGTCGTCTCACTTTATACTTATTCAGCCAAAATTTAAAGCAACTAAGATTGCAGAGATATATATGAAGGAAATTTCTAGGTTGCATGGCATTCATAAATCAATTGGTTCGGATCAATATCGAAAGTTAATTTCAAAATTTTGGAAAGGTTTGTTTAGAGAATTGTGAACTAAACTGAACTTTGGTACAAATTATCATCCAAAAAAAGATGGATGGAGTGAGTGAGTAAATAAAATCATTGAATACATTCTCATGATGTATGCAATGGACAATCCCAATAAAGGGGAAGACTACTTGTACTTAGTAGAATTTGATTACAACAATGGTTACCTTGAATCATTGAAGATGAGTCCATTTGAAACAATTTATGGTAGGAAGTGTAATGTTCCTATGAATTGGGATAAGCCTTTGGATAGGCTGATTGTTGGAAAAAAATGCTTCATGACATGGAACAATAGGTAACTAGGATCAAACATAATTTGAATAAAGCACAAGACCGACAGAAGAGCTATGTTGATAAAGATAGAATGCATAGAGAATTCCAAGTTGGGAAAAAAGTGTTCCTAAAGGTCAAGGGCAGGAAAATTTTCATTAAGAGTAGGTAAGTATAAGAAATGGATGTTGTAATTCGTGGACCATTTGAAGTCCTATACATAATTGGACCGGTGGCTGATGAGATATCCCATATCCTATGATTAAAGTACACATGAATGTTTTCCATGTTTTGTTATTGAAAAAGTATTATTATGACTATAAATGTATACTTGATTGGTTTGTGATATAGGTGGAACCCAAAGGGGAAATCCAAGTACAACCAATCTGCATATTGGAGAGAAGAATCAATACTCTCAGGAATTGGGCCATAAGATAGGTAAAGGTCCAATGGACCCATTACAAACTTGAGGAAGCGACCTGGAAACTTGAAGATAAGATGCGGGAAGAGTATCCCTATCTATTTTGAAGAATGTATATATTATATAATTTTGGACATTGAAACACCGAGAACGGTGTAAACTTTAAGGGGGAGGGAACTGTAACACCTTGGCCTAAAACCTTAGTTTGATAAATGTGTTTATGTCAATGACTATGAGTTTCCAAGTGGTTGAATCCTGTTGTATATATTTGTATCTATTAATAAAAACTACAACTATCCATGGTTGAGGAAAAATGATGAGAATATTGGGGACTCATGTATTCACCTAAGATAGTCAAGGGGTTGTAAAAATCCTACGGGGCTATATTATAACCGGTTACAACCTTAAGTGTCCTAAACATACTTATTTAGTGTAGGGACCATAAATGGCCCCTTTTTTACCATCCCTATTCACCTCTTTTTGCCTTATCCTACCCTATTGAGCATGCTAAACAGATGTTTTTCCCTCACTCTACTCCTCAAGTCACAAAGTTATGATTAATTATTGTCTTATTTTATTAATACTTAGGATTGTGGTAATGAAGGCTCTATAGCTTGAAAAGATGCTAATATATGATGGTTTGTAAAGGTATTTCAAGATATAGAGAATGTAGGTATAATGGGCTGAACATGCTAAGGGAAAGATGGACATTGATTTCTTAAGATGATCGCCATCCATCCTACCGTCGCCCATTGAATGTGGTCTCAGTATATTATTCTAGGAAAAGCTATACAAGGGTAGCTGCAACAGAATGCGATAGATTTGGAAGGAAACAGTGCACCGCTGCTCGAGTATAGTTGTAATCCGTGGATATCATTATTTCTCGGTCTATTAATAGTCTCCCTATATTTCCTACTCTCATCCTACCACGACTATAACAATTGTTGTAATTAAGGTCACTTGAAGATCAAAGATCTTCATGGATGCCCAATAATAGGGATAGGATGTTATGATTGACATTGTAAAAATATGGGGAACTGTTCTCAGCCAGGGGTTAAACACTGAACCAAATTATTGTATTAGCTGCAACTGAGGTTGTGTGTTTGATATGCCCTTTTTAATACAAGGATTTACTTCAGATCTCAGTGTTTTAATGTGCGCTACTTCCAGCATCTCTGTGTGAAGGTGGGGCCCACCTTCCCACAGGGATTGCTGAGTTAGATTAGGAATTTTAATTATTCTATTGTGTGATGTTGTGTTAATTCCATTTTCTCATAGTAAGCTGCAACAGTTGTGGATTTACAGTGTGTTATTAGTTGCATCTCTTGAAAGTTGTAGTGGCATGGTGTGACAGTCGACTATATAAGTAATTGTTCCTTATGCAACTACGTGGTAGCTGTGACAGCTCTGTTCATCATTAGATATTTTAATTGTTGTTTCTATTTTGCTTCTTTGCTTTTATAGTTGCAGAATTTCATTCATGTACTTTGAATTCATAGAATAGCTGAACTCAATTCCTGTACTCTGAATTTCTAGAATAGCTGAACTCAATTCATGTCTTTTGGATTTCTAGAGTAATCAGATGAAGATAGTTGGGTAAATCATTAGTAAACAGGATTTCATTTTCTGCAAAAGTAATCTAGATGTGATTTCATGAATCAAATTTCAATTCTAGATTAAGAACAGCAAAAGGTAATTGTGGCTGTATCCTTTAGAAGGTAAACTAGATTAAGTGGATCCCTGGGATGAACGTAGCTGAGCAAAGAATAGGATTGTTTACTTATAGCAACTCAGTGTTTAAGCATATATAGTGCATGTTATCCTTGAAATAAAATACTTCCTTGGGTTGAAAATAAATATTGCACACTTCGTATGTTAGCTGTAATTAACTTGCATATTGGGTGCTCAACATTTTGGCGCCGTTGCCGGGGAGGATAAGTATTAAACACTATCATAGTTGCATCTTGTAATTGTTTCTATTCAGTATCCTTCAATTTTTCATTGGAATGATTTGGGTTGCATGAATACAAGAAGGGTAAAGTGTGACCATCTTACAAATCCCAAAACCCCACAAAAGACTAACAGTGTAGGTGGTCGAGGTTGGGGGTGAGGTATAGAATTGGGGATAAGAATATTCATTAATGATTTGGTTGATAGAACCAATTCTTCTACTAGGGCTTGCTATCAGAAAAAACCTATAAGAAGAATCCCTGCCAATCCTAGAGTGTCAGCGTCAGGTTCTAGAGTGGAGAACACGCGACCAGCTGCAACACCCTCGAATATGCCTCCAGAAGAGGATAGAGTCAGTACTGCAAGATTTGTTGATTGAGATATGATCTATCACATTAACGGGAAGTTTGTAACTAAAGAAGAGTGCACACAGTTCCATCAAAAATTCATTGATCATTGGAAGAACGAAGAGGAGAAAATAGAAGAAGATATGAGTAACAAACACGAATCCGAAGAGGAAGAGGCAATGGGAGAAACTCATCATCATGAAGGAGATTCCCTGCCTGAAGGGATGGTGGATACACTTCAGTTCCCAATTAAACAACTAGAAGGGATAGCCCCTATGAAAAACATATTTTCGTCGGTGTTGCCTTGCTTTTATGGAAAAGCGGCAGAGGATCTAGATGAATTTATGTTCGAGTTTGATATCCTCTGTCGCAGTTATGATTAAACCACAAATGTGTAGAAGCTGAAACTCTTCCCTGCCACTCTAAAGGACAATGCATTGCATTGGTTCATGATCCTAGGAGGTGGAACTGTCACTAATTGGGACAGAATGAAATAGGTGTTCCTGGAAAAATATCAAGAGTATTGCAATACCAAGGACAAGAGAGAAGAACTGTTTAAAATGGTATAGAAGGAGGATGAAATTCTGGGGACTTTGTCAAGAGGCTATTATATAATGTGAAGATAATTGGACAGATGAATATGGGGTTAGATGTGCTCAAAATAATCCTGCTTCATGGGATTAGGGATGATTTCCTAGATATGTTAAACCTGTTACGAAAGGGGGATATCTCCAAGGGGTCTTTCGAGAAAATTATGGAATTATGTAAAGGTACTCCAGGGGATCTTCCAGGAATAACAGGCGGGACAAATGGAGCAAGATAGAACATGATGTCTTTGACAGAACTCAGAATTCATCTAATGGAGGAGCCACTCGTGCAGAGATAGGAAACCTCCTTGAAAATTTCAAAATAGAAATGATGAGCTCTATCTCCTCGGAAATAGATGTCCTAAGGGAAAAACAAAAACAAGAAGTAGAGGATCTCACACTAGGTGTGTTCTATCCTCGATGTAGAAAGAACCACCCTCTAAAGGATTCTCCGCTCGACAAGGTAGAAGTGTGTCAGTTGTACAAGCTGAACCACGACACAAAATAATTTTTGTCATTTCCCCAAGTGAAGGATATTCTGCAGGCATCAACCCCAAAGGTGGAACCAGCCTGCTTTATTGCACAAAAGAAGCCTTGGTAGCCTCAAAATCAAGGTATGACTCCAGACTTGTTTCCAATTTTGAATAACATGAATAATTGGAATAATATGCATAATATGAATACTCAATTCCCTTCATATTATTCTAATCCTCAATGGTACCCCTCTCAACCTTCAATGCAAAATTTTAACTCCTGGAACCCCTAGGTTCAGCCACCACAACCACCACACCACCCAACTTCTTGGTCTCGTAGATGGAGGAATTTCCATCGAAGGAAACAATTTCCTTAACAACCTCCACATCAACCATTTTCTCAACAGCAATACCCTCCTCAATACCCTTAGCCTTATCATTAGTCGCAGCTACAATTACAGAACAATACTGCTCCCAATATGCCGATACGACCTCAGCTGCCTTCTCAACCTAATCCTAACCCAAATAATAAAACAGTCCATCAATTTGAGACTATCAACATGCCTGGTTACTCCCTTTCTCCTGTGCCTTGCAACGACATTCACTTATGATCAGGAAAGGTAGTAGATCATGTGATCATTGAAGATGTTCCATCCCTTGTACATGAAGAAGGGGTGAACCCACAACATCTATCTAATATGGCCCCCATCATTGAAGATGCTTAACATCCCACTAATGTGTTGGATGAAACATAGAATAATATATCTAGCGACACACAGCCTACCTAGCTGATTAGGCAACCACTGTACCCTGAAAGATTAATGCTACCAAAGGTAGTGGGACAACCTCAATTTAACCTCTTAGGAGAGTTAGAAAATATTTATGTTAAAATTACCCTCCTTCAAGCTCTTCAGGATGTACCTATCCATGCTAGAACTATTCGGGATCTGTGCACAAGGAAACCAGGAAGGACACCTAGGGATCCTCCTACTATTCATTTCATAGGGAAATTATCTGCATTAATAATAGGAAAAACCCTTCTGGCCAAATATGATGATCCTGGGAATCCCACTTTCAGGGTGCAAATGGGGCATACACAGATACCCAATGTACTTGTAGATTTAGGGGCGACGATTAATGTTATGACTATTGAAACTGTAAGAAAACTTGGGCTCACTAATCTCAGGCCAACCCCCACTATTTTAGAACTGGAAGATAGATCCACTATTAAACCAGAAGGAATTTTGGATGACCTCATCATCTCAGTTGATTCTTGGGAGTACCATGCTGACTTCTTGGTTTTACAACCTAAGTAGCAGTTAGGAGGACACCCACTGATACTAGGAAGGCCTTGGTTAGCTATAGCTAATGCTTGCATCAGCTGTTGATCTGGGTCTATGACCATATTATATGGCACCGAGACAAATAACCTCACTCTCTATCCTCCAGCTCGACTGAGCTTAGAAGCTGAAATTCCTTTATGGATGGAGCCAGAGGAAGAAGAGGGTGTTCAGCCATTATTAACGATAGGGAAGGCTTTAAACTTTAAAGATGAAACTAAAGATGATGGTATTAATAATTTCATCAGTGAACCCACTTTTGTCAATAAATAAATTTATCAAATCCTGAATATTACTCTAGGTGATGAAGAACAAGAAAATCTCACGAAAGAGGCATTAGTTAGTGACACTCATATAGTTCCAGTATTAAGAAATTTGAAAAGTATTCCTATTGTGGTAGAGTCTGGAAAAACCCTAAATATTAACCCTAGCCTCTCCCTAGATGAACAAAAGCACCTGATCAGTCTCTTAAAAGAACATAAGGGGGCATTTTCCTAGGAGTACATAGACATGAGGGGTATTCCCTCTAACCTGTGCACCCATCATATTTATATTAAAAGTGACTCCTGGCCTGTGTGCTAGCCTCAACAAAAAATGAACCCCAATCTTAGGGACATACTGAAGGAAGAGATTCATAAACTCTTGGAAGCAGGATTTATATATCCTATTTCAGACAGCGAGTGGGTGTCCCCACTTGTAATAGTACCCAATAAAAATGGTAAATGGAGAGTCTGTGGTGACTATAGAGAGCTGAACAAGGAAACAGAAAAAGAAAATTTTCCCTTTCCTTTTATCGATCAAGTACTTGACACCTTATCCGGGAAGAAGTTCTTCTCCTTCCTGGATGGGTTCAGTGGGTACAATCAGATCTAGATTGCTCCTAAAGACCAAGATAAAAATACCTTTACCTGTCCCTAGGGAACTTTCGCTTACAGAGTGCTCCCCTTTGGTTTATGCAATGCACCAGCAACATTTCAAAGAGCTATGATTGGCATATTTTCAGAATTAGTTAATGATAGTATGGAAATTTTTATGAATGATTTTACTCCTTATGGAAAATATTTTGAAGAAGCATTGAAAAACTTGGAAAAGGTTTTAACTCCCTGTGAACAGACCCAACTCGCTTTAAGCACTGAAAAGTGCCATATGATGATGAGTGAAGGAGTAGTATTGGGGAATTTCATCTTTGCTGATGGCATCCAGGTGGATCCCTCAAAAATTAAGGTAATAAAATATATACCTACTCCTGCAACTCAAAAAGAAGTGCGAAGTTTCTTAGGACATGCTGGATATTACTGAAGATTTATAGAAAACTTTTCCAAACTTGCCTCTCCTTTGTTTTCACTATTAATGAAGGATGTACAATTAGTTTGGAATGAAGCATGCTAGATAGTGTTTCTTAAGATTAAGGAGAAGCTGTCTACAGCTCCCATCTTAAGAGGACCCAATTGGACCCTTCCCTTCCACATTTCTTCAGATGCTTCTAATACTTTTATTGGAGTAGTTTTAGGACATCAGGATGGTCAAGTACCTTATGCAATTTATTATATTAGTAAGAACTTAGCCCCTGCTGAGCTTAATTATACTGTCACTGAGAAGGAGTTCTTAGCCATTGTTTACTCCATAACAAATTTCGACATTATATTACTGGATATCCTACATTTGTGCACACTGACCACTCTGCCATTAAATATCTAATGAATAAACCTGTTACTAATGCCAGGGTGACTAGATGGATTTTATTATTACAGGAGTTTGATATTACCATTATAGATCAACCTGGAAGAGAAAATGTTGTCACTAATTTCTTATCTCCTTTCACTAACAGTGATGATAATTTTCCTGTTGAGGACTCTTTTCTAGATGAACACTTATTTGCAGTTTCAGCTCACTCCCCTTGGTATGCAGATGTCGCCAATTACTTGGCTGCAGGAAAGCTTCCAACACATTTGTCCAAAAGAGAAAAGAGGAAAATTATTTAGCAAAGTGTCAGGTATTGTTGGGTAAACGGTCATCTCTTCTACAGAGGCCCTGACCTTGAGATCAGAAGGTGTGTGAGATAAGATGAAATACTCCATATACTGAAGACCTACCATGATGAGCCTTGTGGGGGGCATTTTGCAGACAGAAGGACAGGACACAAAGCACTGAGAATGGCTACTATTGGCCAACCCTTTTTAGGGATGCAAAAAGATATGTCCAGTCTTGTGATAGCTGCCAAAGGATGGGTCAGCCCAATAGGTTAGATCAAATGCCTCTACAACCACAATTAGTGGTTGAACCCTTTGATAGGTGGGCTTTAGATTTTGTTGGTCCTATCAGCCCTCATTCCAAGAAGAAATCCTACATCTTAGTCTATACCAACTACATGACGAAATGGGTAGAAGTTGTGGCTTTCATGAAGGCCAATGAACAGGCTGTGATTGATTTCCTGTATAGTGAAATATTTATTTGCTTTGGGGTACCCAAGGAAGTGGTTACCGATGGAGGACCGCAGTTTGTGTCGCATCAATTTGAAACTCTACTACGGAAGTACCATATTCAGCACAGGATAGCCTCACCTTACCATCCCGGCCAAGACAATGGCCAAGTGGAAAGCACTAACAAAGTCATTGAAGCTATCCTTACCAAGATGGTCAAGAGCCATCGTAGAGATTGGGATGATAGACTTTCGGAAGCATTGTGGACATATCGTACCACTTGGCGCAACACTACAGGTTTCTCTCCTTATGACTTGGTGTATGGGAAAAGTGCCATATTCCCAATTGAATTTGAGATTAATACTTTGAATACAGCCACAGAGGTAAACCTATATGTAACTGAAGCCCAGAAGAGAAGATTGAATCAATTGAACGAACTGGATGAGAACCGGTTAGCCGCTGTAGACCAAACTGTATTAATTCAGCAACAAAGATCCAATTGGCATGACTGATTCATAAAAAACAAGGTCTTCTGTGAGGGAGACTGGGCACTATTATACGATTCTAGATTCAAAAGAGATTTCAAGGGTAAACTACGCACAAGATGGCTAGGCCCATACTTAGTAGACAGGGTATTTGATAATGGTACGGTACACCTAGTAACCATTGATGAGAACCGTGCACCAGTATTTGGTAATGGTCATAGGCTGCAACTGTACCATAAGCCCATTTCAAGGGATGCATTTATCTCACAAATTGCAGCTAATCCAGACTAGCAGTTAGCACAAGGGTATGAATTTTTCTTTGCTCCTATCAATCCTTATTTAATCACTGTAAATTGCATATGAATCTTTGTACATAAATAATTATTTATTTATTTTATTATTGTCTTTTTGTTTTACACTTGATCCGTTTTTTTGTTTTTATGAAATGTGCAGGAAAGCGCCTAAGAACGGTGGTCATCATCGGGCCTAGCGACCAATGTCATTCTTCTGTAAATTCTTGCACCAATTTTTTTTTCTTTAAATAAATCTATCGCAGCTGCGACACCTTTTCTGGAAGCTACAACACCCTTTTTCCGGCAGCTGCAACACCTTTTTCGGCAGCTACAACACCTTTTTCCGGTAGCTGCAACACCCTTTTTTCGGAAACTGCAACACCATTTTACCTTTCCCCATAACTTCCATTTCGGAAGTTGCGACACCATTTCATTTCTTCCCATAAATCCCATTTCGCGTCGCCGCAACACCTTTTCCGGCAGCTGCAACACAGTCAATTTCTGTCCGCCTAATGCCTTTTCAACCTTTTCCAGTAGCTGCAACTACGCAATATTTGGCTGATTTTTCTATATTCCAAGGCCACGCCTGTGCTAAACTATCTGATTTCTTTATGGCCTGTGGCTGTGACTCCTTTTTTATTGGAAGAAATTTTTGCAAGCTAGCAACTCCTCCAGATATGTCTTTGATCCTTGACACCGGCGACTCGATTTATCCTCCAGCATTCATCATGTTTCCGACCAATTTGACACGATGGTTCACCAACAAAAAACGTCATTACAGCATCCTTGTGATAATGACTACATTTAATGACTGCACCTCACACGTTATACTATTCTCCAAAGGACATCATCCGTCACGCATTTTCAAAGGTATGGCTTTGATTAAATACTTGATTAAGTATTAATTGGATCTGACAATATCAATCATACCTTCCTTTCTGTGCCCATTATTACATCGTTAACTCTTCACTCATGCAACATAATGACTAATTATGTTACCTAATAACCGCCACCTTTCCTAATTTGGGATCAATTTCAAATAATCCGATACGCTGAAATTTTCCAAATTTACCCAACTCCACTCTCAGTTGTTCATGCATACTATGTGCTTCAACCTCCATTGTCGGAATCTGTAATTTGTCGAACTGCAAAATAATTCTGAAGGCGACAGACATGGGTATTCCATCTCAGTATGAACCTCCAAATATGTGAGAACTCAAATGAAATGCTGAATTTTTCACTATCTTTCAAGTTGCGGGCTGGACTGAATTATTCCAACACCTGAATGGATTTCACCGTGAAGCAGCTTTAAAGTTCACCTTGAATCTTACAGAAATCCACTCAGAGGTTTGGGGATTGCGTATTGAAGTCTCTGAAGACATAGTGGCTGAGGTCACTGGTCTTCCCCAGGTGGGTAGAGCTTGGTTTGGACGAAGCATCCCCAATCCAGCAGCAATACAGGATTTTCTCAGGGAAGGGGAGCACATTCAATCATCACGGAGGGGGATAGCATGACAGTCACTACCACGGCGATGGAATCAAGTAGAAAATTTTCTCAAAAAATATATCACCTATGAAGGTAGGTATCAAACAGTCTATCACTCCGAATTTCCTTTATTATCTCACCTCCGTCACAGGGTTTTGCTAAACATTCCATTCTATTTATTCAATGATTTACATCATATGGTTGGGTTTGTCTGAGCTACTAAGCACCCACTCTCTTCACTTACCCACCATGGCCTCATTAAATTAATAATCTTATGGACCCTTGCTCAACACAACCAAACCTAGGAGCAATTTACAGCTCAAGTTCAGGAACCTGTTCTTCTACCCAGTGTTCCAATAGAAGAAGAAATGGCAGTACCTGTAATCATGGGGCCTGTTTAAAATCAAGAAGAGCTGGTCAATCCATAGTTGGGGGGGAATGTATAGGAACAAGAGGTTTGGAGCCCCTCCAATTTATTCAGGTGGAAATATACCAAGAGGGGATGGTTTCTCTCGCTGAACATAAAAATACTATCAGGGGACTGAAGGAAAAATGGGTAGAAGAACTCATGACCCAGAAACTCCATGAGGAAGAACTACAGAAGGAGCTGAAAAAATTCAAATCTATGCAGGCAGAAAAAGACCAGATGTATGCTCTTTCTTAGGAACTATTGGGCACTAGGGTACCTTCCTCCTCTTACCCTGTCTTTTTATTTGAACAATTTATTTGTTTTAAGTTAAGGGCTGTGAAAGAAGGAAGATCATTTGAGATAGAAACCTCACCAAAATTCTTGGAAACATTTCTGAGAAGTAATTTTGAAGACCACAATTTGCTATGTGAGTTGTATTTGCATGAGATGGCTTGTCCTTTGGACCGCCATTGGAATCCTATTCCTTTTTCAGGTGATGTTCAGCTAAGGTATTTTGCTTCTTTTGTGAGAAATCATGTTCAGTGGGAAAGGTATTTTCAAACCTTTTCTCACAATGAATCCCACTCTAATCTGTGGATCCGAAGTGAGCCTAAAAATCCTTGTATTTTTCTTGCTCGACACCAGAGTGTAATTTCATGCCCCATCCAAACTCAGCATATAATGGAACTGCAGGAAGGGTTTATTTCTACTTGTACCAGCCAGATTTACACACATCAACAAAAAACTTTGGAAGTTAGTAAGCACAGATGGCAGGTTGCCTCTCCAACCCTCAGAAATAGGGATCCCTATTGTTATAGAAATTTTGAACAAGCACTTTCTAGGATTGAGGGGTATGTTGGATGTATAAGGGAATTTGGGGTTAATTGGTTGGGACTGAAATTTAAATTTCCTCTCATCTAGTGGCTAGCAAAACTATACAGGGAGGATTTCTCATTCACCAGGGCAGAAGAGCAGAAATGTTGGAATTATTGAGTTGTCCATAAGGGGTTTATAGAAAAAGAAGGAACCTATGAATTCCCCTACAACTTTTATTCTCTCCATGAATGTAACACCCCGGTTTTGACCCCGTTGCATTAAATGTACATGATGTATATATTGTAATGATCATGGTGCGGAGCTAAAGGCCAAGGCCCCACCATTGATTGGTTATGTTATGTTTCAAATTTAAAATGTCACCAATGGTATATCGGGGCATGCGGCATACATATTGAGTTTTGTCATCATGTAAATATGCATCTTTAATTAAATAACCTGACCAGCTACGTTCACGACAACTAAATTGAGAAGGGGCATGATTTTCACAAGGATAAGGGTGGGGGAAATGTCAAACCTTGAGCCATGAGGGAAAAACCCATGTGTCACCACCTTGTCTTACCCAACCACCCCCATTAAGAATTGTTGCTGGTGGTTGAGGTAGTTATTGTTTTTGGGAGTGGGGCGGTAGGACTGTCAGTCCTTGCCTACACGCACACTCCACCCATGGTTGAATTCACAGTGGCAAAGGGAAAACCACCGCCATCACTCCAAGGAACTCATGATTGCATTTCACTCCACTACGCATCCCCTCCATTGTCTGTTCACCTCCACGCACAGTATTTACTTGGTTTTACTACCGCGGGCATTCCAGTCTCCCCACAATAGTGCTGAAACGCTCACACACTCCCTACTCATGTCTATCCATTGTCTGTTCATCCACGCACAAGCTGGGAGTTGTTCTTCCTCACGCACGAACCATTTCCTGTTGATTATTCTCACGCACAGGATCTTACCTGGTTTTTACTCTTGTTGTTCTCCTCTACGGATTGTGTGGACAGTGTGGGCAGATACCTACCTCACAGGCTGATTTCAGGTTGCTGTGGTCTCCCTTACGTTGTGATTGTTGCGGTCTTCTTTACATTTGGGGTCTAGTGCAAGCTTCCCTCATGCACAGACTGTTTGTAGTCGTTTCCCCATGTTGCGAGCGGTGCTCACTGATTTCGTTTGGGACTGTATAATTCGCTTGGGAGTATTTTCCCCTGTGATTGTGTTTGCTGTTACGCTTTGGGGATGCTGTAGATTGTTTGGAGTCATTTTGGCCACGAGAGGGCCAAGAACGACTCAGGAATTGTTTCCCCTGTTAAGCTATAACTGCTGATTGATTGCGTACGTGCAATGGTTGGTCTTCGGACTGTGTAGGGAGCAGGGATGGGGGATTGGTTTGCTTGATAAACCTGGTGGCTGGAAACCACATAGACAGAGCTATAGGGCTGGCTTTCTTCTCCACAACCCCTGAATAACATTGGAAGAGAATGCAAGGCCTGAGGGACTGTGTAGCAGAGAAGGGACTGATTCCTTGTGTTGGGTGTGTGTGGGTGTCTTAGAAGTCAGGCTAGTTCTGGTGTAGGTGTTCCTAGCTCTGCAATGAGCTCACCAGCTTAGCATTTATCCTTTCCCAACTCCTTGATGGCTTGATAAACCCAACTGTGTTGGCTTGTCTATGCTTTGTGTATCCTTAGCTATGTGTAAGCCTGCTTGTTCCCTTATTCCTTGGAGAATCATGCCCATCTCGGAGCTGGCAACGTTGCTAAGAGATTAAGGAGCATGCTGGCCTTTGGTTGGGTGGAACATTGCAGCGACGTAGTTGGTTGCGGAACAACTTCTTCATAAGATAAGTGATCTTGCTCATTTTACTTCTGCAACCATATTTTCTGTTAATGAATATGATGAACATGATGAGTGAATACTTGTATGAATGTATGATGTTTCTGTTGTGTATGATAAACAATCGCATTGGTGCATGTTCTATTTCAATGCATCCTGTTTTTAGCATTCTAGTTCAGCATTTTTATGAATTCACATGTTCATGGGGCTCTTATCCCGGATGGTTAACGCCATGGTCGTGTCCTCTTCGCCGGTCAGAGGGTTAGGGACGTAACAACGTGGAATCAGAGCTCATGTTGCAGCATGGGCCTGAATGAGCCATGAAGGATGCAGTGACAGAGGAAAGATTTCTTTCTGCCCAACAGAGATCAAAAGTTGATGACAAAAAAAAATTCGTATGCGTTTGAACTGTCGGATCATCGGAAGAGTTAGTGGGAAAGACTTCCGATGTAGCAGAAGAGCTAGGCGGAAGCATGCCCGACGGGGCATAGTTGGAAAGAAAATCATGGAAAATTTTCTAAGTGATTTGACGTCTGTCGATGAAAAATAGCTGATCAAGCGGCCGCCGTTGCGAACGGCTAAATGACTACACGTCCGACGGATAAGGCCTCCGACCGTCGACACCGTAAAAGAAAGTTTAAAATTTTTCTAAGTAATGAAAACAGTGGCCATCGAAAGGAGATAGTGTTCGTGCACCCGCTGTTTCGAAAGCCAAGAGCACTAGCCTGCCGATGAGAAAAGACTGTCGATACCGATCAGGTTGTGTCGTCGATCGGAAGAAGATCGAAGATCATGTTCCACCGTTGTGGCTACTGATGGAACTATTTCGCCGACAAAAAGAAGAAAGTTGAGCTGATCAAGCGGTGAAGTGGTGAAGAGGAAGACAAAAAGGGAAACATTCAAAAAAAATTCTAAGTCCTGGAGTCGTTAGCCATCGGCGATGGTTAGTGGGTTGAACATCCATCGTTACAGCTATCTAATGGACTATCCTTCCAAAGGATAGTGGATCCAATCGCCGATGAAAAGGGAATTTGAAAATTTTGTTTAAGTATAAGGACGTCAAATAAAGTTAGTGGATAGAGTTTCTGACAGCCGATGAGTTATGGTCTGCGAAACCCGTAGTGAGATCACTACCCGCCATTGCGGCTATTTAGTGAACTATCCTCCCGATGAACAGTGCACCCGATAGTCGATGAACAATGGAAGAAGCTAGTTGTTTCGATAGTCGATGAACAGCGAATAAGTTAGTTGTTTTGACTGTTGAAATGTCGGATCAATAGTGGAAATGAGAGCCGATTTTGCATAAAGAAAATTTGAGTTTTCCGTGGGATTTCCCAAGCAGATTTTGGCTTTTTTTCAGTGAATTTTCAGGGCTAAAAAGGAGAAAAGTGGCAGTGATTTCATGCGCCATATTGCGCGAAAACATATATTTACAAAAACAAAAAACAAAAAAAAAATTGTCTCGGGAAAAAAAATTTGCATTATGATTTTTCCAAGAGAAGGTAAGCAATGCTAGTTTATATCAATGTTATGCAGCTAACAGTTGTGTTACCAACACGTTTTCAGAGTCATAGTCACCCTCAAGGGCAGTATTCTAGGTAGTGCATTTTGATAAATAAGTGGTGGTTCAGTTATGAGAACCCATGACGGATATGATGCTCGGGATTCTTATGAGCACGCGCGAGATGCCATGGGAGAAAATGTTCGTAATAGAAATGATGACATTGAGTCTAATGGAAGGAGATTCCAAGAGACACCGTCAAACATTGTAGCCACCATGAGAAGCCTGATCAAATCCCAGGAAGAGCAGCATCATTTGAATGCTACTATGTTGCAGAGTTTGACAGACTTACATAGAAAGATAGACTCTCGACTAGATATAGCAAGACTAGAAGGAAGTAAGATCAGTACTAGGAGAAGGAGAAGGACTTCTAGTGGATCATTTGATTCTGAAGAATCTAGCGGGGATTCAAGTTCTTCTTCTCATAAAAGAAAAATAAAGAGACACCATAGGGATCGTTCTCGGGATGAATTTAAGAAAGCTAAACCTCCTACATTTGATGGTAAGGTAAAGACTGGACAAGAGGCTTGTTACCACCTAAGTTGTACTTAGTGGTTTTTATCAAGGGAGCCTGGTGAACCGGACAGGGTTAACTTGTTCGGACTTCAAAAAGACCTTTGGAAGTACTTCTGGGAAGTGCTTGTTGTATCATATCACATGTTCATACCCCATGGGGGAATTGTAATAAATGCTCTAGCATGATAGTGTCTGTAAAAGACTCGGTCTCTTAGACTTCATTTGTCAATCCGATTAGCCCAAGGTGTTTTTTCCCTTGGTTATTATTGGTTGTTGAATAAACGACTGATAATTTCTAAGTTTTTCACTCCATACCTCCAAAGTTGGGGTGGTCGGCTTGACATTTGTGCCTATTGAGGTTATTAGAGTCTATGTGTCGATGTGTAAGCATGCTATACATCATTTTTGAGTCATATGAACATGTCTAAGGCCCCCTAGGTGTTTTTCAATTTTTCAATTTTTTAGTTTTTCAGTGTTTTTTATTAAATTTTAATTTTTCCAAAAACTTAGGCTATTTTTTAATAGTTTAATTGGAAAACTTGAGTCTATAATAAAAGTGGGCCAAATAATCGGTTTCAGTCATGTAGGTGCTCATTTTCAAGCTAAGAGCACCATGTAAACCCATGGACCCACTCTTTCCTAAGTTTTGTGTGATCTTCCATCACTCAGGTCAGAAAGCCCCAAAAATAAATTATTGATTATTTTAATTAATAAATTGATGAATAATGGAGCAAATCCAAAATCAATAAATCAATGGATTCTCAACCGATTTGACTGAAATCAATCAGATCTAGAGCAGATTGACTGGATCTGACAAATCCTTGACTAAAGGAGGGGATCAAGTCAGATCCAAAGCTGATCTACAGTGGTCTTCATTGGGAATTGCACCCTCTCTCTCTCCTCCACACGTGTGGACTCTCCTAGATGCTCTATGGGCCGATGTGGCAGTGTATGGGTTGATGTGTCAGCCAGATCAGGCCCCCGGTTGACAAGTAGGCTCAGTCCAGCCTCAGTTGTGCATTGATGAACTCTCCATCAGTTGATTTCACTTGATTCCATGAGGAATTGCGCCCCCCCTGGGCTAGATGGCCTGTAAATTGTATAAATCCTTCTTGAGGCTCCCTCTTCCAAGCTAGTTAGAGCTGGGATTGAGGTGCTGCTGCTATTGTATTGTTGTAATTATGCATTTGAAATAAATAAAATTTTTGGAGGCAATACGGTGTGATGCCATTACATGTGTGGATGATTATTTCCATTGTTTTACTGAGGTAACCTATATCTGTGGTCATTTTTTTCTAATTTCTTGTAGATATGTGGTTAAGATTGGTAATTAGCTTATTACAATCTTGATAGGAAAGGTGTTGTTCAATAAGTTTATTTATTGTCACTCTCCTTTGATGTATGTTTAGAGATCTAGATTTAGCATGTCCTATAAGCTTATATGCATGTTATCTTGAATCTCTTTGTATGTACTAATCGGATCTCACAAGTTTCTTAGCAAGTTCTTTGATTCCAGCTGAGTTGCAGGCTCATACTTTGGAGAAGATGCTGATATAGTTTGCTTCTTCATTCTCTTCAAAAAATTTCAAAGGCATAGTCCCTCAGCATTCCACTTGAAAGCTCTACTGCGGATCTTCAAGGAAACCAACACTTTTCTCCTCTTCTTCCTCCCTCAAAATCAACACTTTACCCGGTTACCTTTTCAGTTTATAGCTGTGATTTTGTTTGGATATGTTTCATCAAATTAAAATATACATAGATCTAATATTTCATAGCTCACATCCTAGATCTTGCACTTAAAAAAAAAGTATCATAAGCATCCCAGATCTAGTTGTAGGGAAATTGTCCTTTTTGCATGAATTTGAAAGAAAACGTGTACATCACATGCATTAGATTTCCTTTCGCTGCGATAAAATTCAATATTCTGCAATATCAGTGCTTTTAATTGGCTGCACAAACAGAAAGCCAAGATCCCAAGGAAATCTTGCTTTCCTTGGTTCCCTGTTCACCGTTTTAGCTAGTTTAATTTCATTATTTTTTGAGATAAAGTAGGTTGACCCAAAGGTACTCTTAAAGTTCTTTTGGGAATTTTTTATTCTAACTCGCTTGCTGCCATTTAGCAGATATAACAGACAGGAAAGGAAGCTGCTGTCCAAATTGGCTTTTGGAGCGCTCAAATCCTCCCAGGGGTCTCTCTTTTGTCACATAATTTGTAAATTTTTTGTATAAACTGTAATATCTTGGTTTTAGCCTGTATAAGGACCAAGAAAGTTCTGATTTATCAGTTCTCTGATATTGTAACCACTGTAATAAAATCATCCTTTTAATAGGCTCTTTCGAGCCCATTCCCCATCCCCCCTGGGGGGATTCGCGTCGGTGCCATTTTCGTCATTTTCTGCTTATTTCCTTTTACTAGAATTGATCTGATTTGCAGGGTAGTATATTTTATCTTGTTTTTAATTCCATATTCCATATCTTACTTTCAAAAGTAATCATAATACTTACCCCACAATTTCCCGAGTGACCCGAAAGGGGAAAGAGATTCGTGGTAGGATTAATCAGAAAACCAGATTTGTGTAGTATTTTTATTTTTTCTATCATTTGTTTATCAGATGCTTTAAAATTAACCCCTCCTCAATTCCCCGATTGAGATCCACTTGGATCGAAAGAGGTTCTTGGAGGATTTTCTTTTAAACAAGAACACATCTCTTAAAAACTTATTAAAATTGACAAGACTCCAGTGTGTATGCTCTGCACTTGGCTGCATTTCATCCAATCAATCAAATTGTATCAAAAGCGCTTGGGTGACTAGCATAATTAGGACTCACCCTCCCCAATTAACAAACCATCAGTTGAAAATACAACACCTCGATCAAACCTTTACGGTGGTAAGATACCCAAAGGAAGTGGGAACCTACTGAAAAGTGACCTCGGGGTGTCGATCTCTGTCACACCCTAATGGGTGCTTTACGAACATAGCCCTAGAGACTCCATTTCATCCCACATATTCCTTGCGGGTAGCCATGTAGATTTTGTTTTGGACATACTCCAAGTACTCTCGGGTATATATGGAGTCCCCCTTTTAGCCTAATTTAAACAACTCATACTCCAATTTTAACTTAAAACATACCAAGATGCAATCGCAAAACATTCACTCCAAGCACACACAAGCATATTGATCTCTTTGATTTGACTCCATTATTAAGGCACTGGTCATTTTTGCTTCATATATATATTATTTATCAGCTTTGTGCTTCCGTGTGTTATTTTCGTATCTTGTCATATTCAATTGTTATAGTTAAAATATTCAAACTCCTAAATAACTATTTCAGTTTAACATCACCACACTAAGAAATCATCCTTAGTAACTTAATAGGGTCTACCCCCCTTGGCTCCATTAGGAGTTGACCCTAAACGGAGGAGTCAAGAACAAGGTGACAGCCTTGACTCGAGACTTTCCCCCAAGGACACACCAAGTGGCTTGAATATTTCTGCCACGTGATCCAGGTGTGTGAAAAGGCGGCAACACTTTTTAGCGCCGTTGCCGAGGATAAATCTTTTTATTCCCGAGTACGACTTAGCTTAACTTTTTTCTAAACAGCTAAAAAGATTAAAAAAAAAACTTTTGATTGATCTAGTCTTTAAAAAACATAAAAATTAAAACTCGATCCATCTGGAGACTCCACTGTCTAACATCCCTTCAAGAATTTCTACCCGAAGAAACCGCCGACAATTATTCAATCCTCTCCCTGATCCCGAAAGGTTTATTAGGGAAATATTGAATAGGTAGACTTCTCGTAGAAACCTTGAAGTTTTAGGAGACCAATCCCTCTCAGATATCCATAACATGTTTGTAGAGAGTCATACTTTCCAATCTCAAGAAATGACAGAATTTTACAAACCCCTTGACTTTTCTCAGATAGCAGGTGCTCCTCATAACATTCTGAATGATGCAATCAAGAAGCTCCCCAAGTTCGAGGGCAATAATGCCATCAGTGCCAAGTCTCACCTTAGAAAGTTGAAAAGGCACCTAGTCAGTTACTGCCATGATGCTGCCCATGACCATGATGATGTCAAAATGAAGCTCTTTTCTTTATCCTTAGAGGATGATGCTGCAGAGTGGTATGAAAACCTTGGTGATGATTCATATAAAACCCTTAATGAATTCCTAGCAGGTTTTAAGAAGAAGTGGGGGGGAAAGAAGGAACCAAGACATTTGATTGCTGCCTTTCATAATATAAAGAAGATGGAGAATGAAACGATGGATGAATTTAATACTAAGTTCGGGCGTGTGGTGGCGGACCTCCCTAGGGACATCAAGCCAAGCGATGCCTCCATCTTGATATCCTACATCGAATCTTTCACTGGTGATTTGAGATACCAATTAAGGGATAAAGAGCCGGTCAATCTAAAAACTGCTCAAGATCTAGCCGAGAAAATAGAAAGGAACATGCAATCTTCGGGCAAGTCCAACATTCCAAGTTACACTAGGGGAAACACTTCATACAAAAAAGAAAATGGAAAGTCCATTGAGTTAGAGGAAAAGGAAACCTCTAAAGACCTCATGGAGAAGATAGCTAGCATGTTGGAAGAGGTGATGACTACTCAGAACCAATTCAGGATAGAACAATCTATGCAAATGAATAAAATCCAAAATAGAATAGTCACACTGGAGAGAAATAATGGACCTAGGAATTTTCAGCCAAAACAAAATCAAGTGTATCAAAAGAAGTTTCCTCAACAAGAGCCTAGGATTCCAAACCAGTTAGACTCAACTAACCTGGTAGAAGAAGTAATTCCATGGTGTAGACCTTGTGAGCAATTACACCCAGAAAGTACATGCTACATAGTAAACCAGATTATAGAACATGGGATGGAAAAGGTCAGTAATCAGGAAACAACATCAGGTGAGTCTGATCATGTGTACATGGTAGGCCGAACCTACCCTCTATCAAACCAGCATTGGCAGCAGGCCATGGACTATGGTTTCGAGAAGGATCTCCTGTCTAACTTTTATGGTACAATGCCTCCTCCCAAGGAAATTAAGGAAAAGAAGGATGCCAGGTTCAAGGGAGCTGTGCATCAAAGGAGAGAAAAGCAATCACCGTCTAAACAGTACAAGCAAAAGGTAACCACTCCTTCCCTCCTAGATCCTCCTATTGTCCCTGAGTCAAATATTGATATGGGAGAATGGATAAGTAATGCTAAAATTCATGTTTTTGCAACTGATGTCCTTAAGATTCTAGGTCAAAAGGAAAAATTATTGAAAGCCTTAGAGGATAACATAAGTGAAGCTCATAAAATTATCGAGGAGGATCCCCTTTCTAATAATAATGCTATATTTGAAGCTGAACTTATCGAACCTATAGATATGCCCATAGTCCTCAACAGTGTTGATCCGAGGAGAGAAGATCACCCACCTTTCTATGTCTCCCTTTTAGTTGATAAACTTCTCATTCATAACTGTATGCTAGATTCGGGTGCTTCATCAAATGTTATGACTAGAAAGGTAATGGAGCAGCTAAATATAAGGGTCACCCAACCCTACCACAATGTTTGTGCCATGGATGCGAGAGAAGTTGAAGTGGTAGGGATAATATTAAATTTACAGGTCAAGTTAGCTAAGTATCCAGATATCGACATGACAATGGATGTGGTGGTAATAGATGTCCCAGATAATTTGGGTATG
>LPNX010821692.1:27671-64153 GCA_001517045.1 Pseudotsuga menziesii | reverse complement strand
AAATCCAAAATCAATAAATCAATGGATTCTCAACCGATTTGACTGAAATCAATCAGATCTGGAGCAGATTGACTGGATCTGACAAATCCTTGACTAAAGGATGGGATCAAATCAGATCCCGAGCTGATCTACAGTGGTATTCATTGGGAATTGCACCCTCTCTCTCTCCTCCACACGTGTGGACTCTCCTAGATGCTCTATGGGCCGATGTGGCAGTGTATGGGTTGATGTGTCAACCAGATCAGGCCCCCGGTTGACAAGTAGGCTCAGTCCAACCTCAGTTGTGCATTGATGAACTCTCCATTAGTTGATTTCACTTGATTCCATGAGGAATTGCGCCCCCCCTGGGCTAGATGGCCTGTAAATTATATAAATCCTGCTTGAGGCTCCCTCTTCCAAGCTAGTTAGAGCTGGGATTAAGGTGCTACTGCTATTGTATTGTTGTAATTCCGCATTTGAAATAAAGAAAAGCTTTGGAGGCAATACAGTGTGGTGCCATTACATGTGTGGATGATTATTTCCATTGTTTTACTGAGGTAACATGTATCTGTGGTCATTTTTTGCTAATTTCTTGTAGATCTGTGGTTAAGATTGGTAATTAGCTTATTACAATCTTGATAGGAAAGGTGTTGTTTAATAAGTTTATTGACTGTCACTCTCCTTTGATGCATGTTTAGAGATCTAGATTTAGCATGTCCTATAAGCTTATATGCATGTTATCTTGAATCTCTTTGTATGTACTAATCGGATCTCACAAGTTTCTTGGCAAGTTCTTTGATTTCAGCTGAGTTGCAGGTTCATACTTTGGAGAGGATGCTGATCTAGTTTTCTTCTTCATTCTCTTCAAAAAATTTCAAAGGAATAGTCCCTCGGCATTCCACTTGAAATCTCTACTGCGGATCTTCAAGGAAACCAACACTTTTCTCCTCTTCTTCCTCCCTCAAAATCAACACTTTACCCGGTTACCTTTTCAGTTTATAGCTGTGATTTTATTTGGATCCGTTTCATCAAAGTAAAATATACATAGATCTAATATTTCATAGCTCACATCCTATATCTTGCACTTAAAAAAAAGTATCATAAGCATCCCAGATCTAGTTGTAGGGAAATTGTCCTTTTTGCATGAATTTGAAAGAAAACTTGTAGATCACATGCATTAGATTTCCTTTCGCTGCGATAAAATTCAATATTCTGCAATATCAGTCTTTTAATTGGCTGCACAAACAGCAAGCCAAGATCCCAAGGAAATCTTGCTTTCCTTGGTTCCCTGTTCACAGTTTTAGCTAGTTTAATTTCATTATTTTTTGAGATAAAGTAGGCTGACCCAAAGGTACTCTTAAAGTGCTTTTGGGCATTTTTTATTCTAACTCAGTCACTGTAATTTATCAGGTCTGACAGAGAGGAAAGGAAGCTACTTTCCAAAGTGGCTTTTGGAGCGCTCAAATCCCCCCAGGGGTCTCTCTTTTGTCACATAATTTGTAAATTTTTTGTATAAACTGTAATATCTTGGTTTCATCCTATATAAGGACCAAAAAAGTTCTGATTTATCGGTTCTCTGATATTGTAACCACTGTAATAAAATCCTCCTTTGAATAGGCTCTTTCGAGCCCATTCCCCATCCCCCCTAGGGGGATTCGCGTCGGTGCCATTTTCGTCATTTTTTGCTTATTTCCTTTTACTAGAATTGATCTGATTTGCAGGGTAGTATATTTTATCTTGTTTTTAATTCCATATTCCATATCTTACTTTCAAAAGTAATCATAATACTTACCCCACGATTTCCCGAGTGACCCGTAAGGGGAAAGAGATTCATGGTAGGATTAATCAGAAAACCAGATTTTTGTAGTTGTTTTATTTTTTCTATCATTTGTTTATCAGCTGCTTTAAAATTAACCCCTACTCGATTCCCCAATTGAGATCCACTTGGATCGAAAGAGGTTCTTGGAGGATTTTCTTTTAAACAAGAACACATCTCTTAAAAACTTATTAAAATTTACAAGACTCCAATGTGTATGCTCTGCACTTGGCTGCAGTTTGTCCGATCAGTCAAGCTGTATCAAAAGCACTTGGGTGACTAGCATAATTAGGAATCACCCTCCCCAATTAACAAACCATCAAGTGAAAATCCAACACCTCGACCAAACCTTTACGGTGGTAAAATACCCAAAGGAAGCGGGAACCTACTGAAAAGTGACCTTGGGGCACCGATCTCTATCACACCTTAATGGGTGTGTTACGAACATAGCCCCAGAGACTCCATTTCAGCCCACATATTCCTTGCGGGTAGCCGTGTAGGTTTTGTTTTGGACATACTCCAAGTACTCTCGGGTATATCTGGAGTCCCCCTTTTAGCCTAATTTAAACAACTCATACTCCAATTTTAACTTAAAACATACCAAGATGCAATCGTAAAACATTCACTCCAAGCACATGCAAGAATATTGATCTCTTTGATTTGACTTCATTATTAAGGCACTGGTCATTTTTGCTTCATATATATATTATTTATCAGCTTTGTGCTTCCGTGTGTTATTTTCGTATCTTGTCATCTTCAATTGTTATAGTTAAAATATTCAAACTCCTAAATAACTATTTCAGTTTAACATCACCACACTAAGAAATCATCTTTAGTAACTTAATAGGGTCTACCCCCCTTGGCTCCATTAGGAGTTGAGCCTAAACGAAGGAGTCAAGAACAAGGTGACAGCCTTGACTCGAGACTTGCCCCCAAGGACACACCGAGTGGCTTGAAGATTTCTGCCACATGATCCAGGTGTGTGAAAAGGCGGCAACAAGGCTGAAGCTTGGCTTCTTGGGATAAAGAAGTACTTTCAAGTGCATGACTATTCAAGAAACATGAAGGCAAGAGTTGCTATATTCAATCTAAATGGAAGAGCATCCATTTGGTGGGAACACTTCAAGCAAGTAAAGAGGATAAGTGAAAGGAGACTTAAGTGGAAACAGTTCAAGAAGTATTTCAAGCAGAAATACCTCTCTGACAGGTATTATGATGACAAGATTAAGGAGTTCCATGAGCTGATATTGGGACAATGGACCATGGAAGAGTATGCGATTATGTTTTTGGAGCTGTTGAGGTATGTCCGGTACATCAGAGATGAAAAAGTGAAGGTCCAACATTTTCTGAGTGGATTACCTCAGTCTTACAAAGATAGAATTGAGTTTTATGAACCTAGAACTCTTGAAGAAGCAATAAGAAAAGCTAAATATTTCTATGAGCAAAGCAAAGGTAAACATGATTACCATAAGGCATGGAAGGACAAGAAGAATGAGAAGTTTGACCAAATAAAGAAAGGTTTCGAGCCTTCTAACTTCAGGAATCAGTAGAAGCAGCCATCCCAAGCTGTGAGTAAGCCAGTTGGAGTGATAGGAGAAAAGCGTAAAGATCCACAATAGAATAGAGGGCCACTTCAATGTTGGAAATGTGGAGGACCCCACATGCATAGAAATTGTCCACTCGAGAATGAGAGTGGAAGGCCAGCTTATAATGTTTAAGAAGCAAAAATAGTGGGTCAAGTAGCAAGGGCAATCCCTAGGATTTATGCAGCACTGGAGGACCGCCAGGCAGATCACCAGTCAACTGTGGTTGAAGTAGTAGGTAAGATTGTTGAGCAATCTGTTTCTATTTTGATTGACCCTGGTTCTACGCACAGTTACATTACTCCTAGAGTAGTGGAGATTTGTGCTTTTAAGAAAGTAAAGCATAGGAAGTCTTGGTTATTTCAGCTAGCCACTGGAACTAAGAGAAAGGTCAGTGAAGTGGTAGAGAAATGTCCATTGGTCATAGATGGATTGGTCACTTGTGTAGATCTGAATGTTCTACCGCTTGGTTCCTATGATGTTCTCATTGGAATGGATTGGTTAGAATCTCACCGGGTGAAGCTTGATTGTTAGAATAAGACTTTCGAATGCATGAATGAAGAAGGGAACCTAGTAATTGTGAAAGGCATTCCAAAGGTGATTTCAGTACGACAAGTTTCCGCAATGCAGTTAAAGAAGTTCTACAGGAAGGGTTGCCAGTTGTATGCAGCTCATATTTTGGAGGAAATGGGAGATAAAACTCCTAGGTTGGAAGACTATCATGTGTTACAGGAATTCAGGGATGTGTTTCCTGATGAGATTCCATGGCTTCCTCCAAAGCAGGACATTGACTTCACTATTGAACTCGTACCAGGAGCAGCACCAGTGTCCAAGACACCCTACATGATGCGTATACCAGAAATGTTAGAATTAAAGATGCAACTGCAAGAGTTGTTGGAAAAGAAGTATATCCGACCGAGTGTGTCTCCTTGGGGAGCACCAGTTCTATTTGTAAAGAAAAAAGATGGTACACTCAGGTTATGTATCAATTACAAACAATTGAACAAGGTTACTGTGAAGAATAAATATCCTTTTCCTAGGATTGATGACCTCTTTGATCAAATGAGAGGATCAAAGGTATTTTCCAAGATTGACTTGAGGTCTGGTTACCATCAGGTGAGAATCAAGGATGAAGACATTCATAAGACAACCTTCAGGACAAGGTATGGGCATTATGAGTTTGTAGTGGTACCATTTGGTCTCACAAATGTACCAGCTACATTTATGTGCCTTATGAATAGTGTCTTCAGCAGGTATTTGGACAAATTTGTTCTTGTTTTCCTTGATGACATTCTTGTTTATTCTAAGAATGAGGAAGAGCATGAAGAGCATTTGAGATTGACATTGAAATTGCTTAGGGAGCATCAGTTGTATGCGAAACTGAGCAAGTGTGACTTCTATAGAGATAGAATTCAGTATTTGGGTCACATTATCTCAGAGGAAGGTATATCTATGGACCCTAAAAAGATTGAAGCCATTATGAATTGGCCTACTCCAAGAAATGTGACAGATGTAAGATCTTTTATGGGACTTGCAGGATACTATAGGAGATTCATTGAGGGATTCTCCAAAGTTGCACATGCCATCACTTCTTTGCAAAAGAAGGGGATGAAGTTTGAATGGACATCGAGGTGTGAAGAAAGCTTCTAGCAGTTGAAGAGTCTTCTCACCAGTGCACCAGTATTGAAGGTTGCATATCCGGGGAAAGATTTTGTGGTGTGTACCGATGCATGCGGACAAGGGATTGGAGGATTCCTTATGCAGGACAACCACGTGATATGTTATGAGTCAAGAAAGCTGAAGGAACATGAGAAGAACTATTCCACTCATGATCTCGAGCTTGCAGCCATAGTACATGCTCTCAAGATGTGGAGACATTACTTGATGGGTAGGAGATTTGAGCTCAGAACATATCACTATGGATTGAAGTATTTGTTTGATCAGCCTACTCTGAATGCTAGGAAAGCAAGATGGCTGGAGTTTTTATGTGAATTTGATTTTGAAATCAAGCACATAAAGGGAAAGAAAAATAAGGTAGCTGATGCACTCAGCAGGAAAATGCAAGGAATGCATGTGGCATCTCTTAGTATTTGCCAATCATATTTGAGGCAGCAGATTGTTAATCATGTTGTTGGAGATGAATTGTATGAGCAGGTAAAAGACAAATTGCAGCAGCAAAGTCTTGAGAAGAGGTATGAGGGATATAAATTGGAAGAAGATGGACTTCTCACCTATAAAGGTAGAATTTATATTCCAGATGTAGCAGATTTGAGGAGAGTTGTTATGGATGAAATCCATCAAGCTTCGTATTCTGGTCACCCAGGATATCAGAAGGCAATTGCTACAGCTAGAAAGCATTACTTTTGGCCCGGAATGAAAAGGGGTATGGCTGAGTACATTTCAAGGTGTATGAAATTTCAGCAAGTAAAGGTTGAGCATCAACACCCTGCAGGTTTGTTGCAACCTTTGCCAGTTCCGGAATGGAAATGGGAAGTTATTTCCATGGATTTTATTACAGTATTGCCGATGACTTGGAGACAACATGATTCCATCATGGTTGTGGTGGACAAGTTGACAAAGGCAGCGCATTTTATATCGGTTAAGTCTACACATAAGACTAATGACATTGCAAATATCTTCATGAAGGAGATATTCAAATTGTATGGATTGCCGAAGGAAATAGTCTCTGACAGGGATGTCAAGTTTACTTCCAACTTTTGGAAGGGGTTGTTTGCAGATTTGGGTACAAAGCTAAACTTCAGCACTGCATACCATCCTCAGACAGATGGGCAGACAAAGAGAGCTAATCAGGTGCTTGAAGATATGCTTCGTATGTACGTAATGGAAAAACCAACCAAGTGGGAAGATTACTTACACTTGGTAGAGTTTGCTTATAATAATGGACAGCAGGCATCCTTGGGGATGAGTTCGTATGAAGCTTTGTATGGAAGAAGGTGTAGGACACCAGTGACTTGGGATAACCCAGTGAACATGATTGTGCTTGGACCAAAATTGCTCAAGGAAATGGAGCAAGAGGTTGTAAAGATCAGGCAGAATCTAAAAGCAGCACAGGACAGACAGAAGAGCTATGCGGATAAGCATAGGGTGAACAGGGAGTTCAGTGTTGGGGATCATGTTTATCTCAGAGTGAGGGCAAGGAAGAGTTCCTTGAAGCTTGGAAGTTGTGCCAAGTTGTCACCTAGATATTGTGGGCCATTTGAAGTGCTTGAAAGAATAGGGCTAGTTGCATATAGACTTGCATTGCCTGCTAGCACTAGAGCTCATAATTTTTTTCATGTTTCTTTGCTTAAGAGATATGTACATGATCCTAACCATGTGATAAATTGGGATGTGATTCAAGTGGAACCCAAGGGAGAGTTCCGAATTGAGCCAATGCGCATCCTCGACAGGAAGGTCACAATGTTCCAAAATCGGGCCATAGGGCAAGTAAAGGTGCAATTGGAGCACTAAGGACCTGAAGAGGCTACGTGGGAGCTGGAGGATGCCATGTGATTGGCACATCCATTTTTGTTCAATTCTGCAGAACACTGAGGTGATACCAGTGTAGCATTTTGTTCAATTTTGCAAAGCACTGAGGACAGTGCTATTGATGGGGGAGGGGAATGTAACACCCCGGTTTTGACCCCATTGCATTAAATGTACATGATGTATATATTGTAATGATCATGGTGCGGAGCTAAAGGCCAAGGCCCCACCATTAATTGGTTATGTTATGTTTCATATTTAAAATGTCACCGATGGTATATCAGGGCATACGACATACATATTGAGTTTTGTCATCATGTAAATATGCATCTTTAATTAAATAACCCGACCAGCTACGTTCGCAACAACTAAATTGAGAAGGGGCATGATTTTCACAAGGATAAGGGTGGGGGAAATGTCAAACCTTGAGCCATGAGGGAAAAACCCATGTGTCACCACCTTGTCTTACCCAACCACCCCCATTAAGAATTGCTGGTGGTGGTTGAGGCAGTTATTGTTTTTGGGAGTGGGGTGGCAGGACTGTCAGTCCTTGCCTACATGCACACTCCACCCGTGGTTGACTTCACAGTGGCAAAGGGAAAACCACCGCCATCACTCTAGGGGACTCACGATTGCATTTCACTCCACTGCACATCCCCTCCATTGTCTGTTCACCTCCACGCACAGGATTTACCTGGTTTTACTCTCGCAGGTATTCTGCTCTCCCCATGACAGTGCTGAAACGCTCACGCACTCCCTACTCGCGTCTATCCATTTTCTATTCATCCACGCACAAGATGGGAGCTGTTCGTCCTCACGCAGGGACCGTTGCCTATTGATTATTCTCATGCACGGGAGCTTACCTGGTTTTTACTCATGTTGTACTCCTCTACGGATTCTGTGGACAGTGTGGGAAGATACCTACCTCACAAGCTGATTTCGGGTTGCTGTGGTCTCCCTTACGTTGTGATTGTTGTGGTCTTCTTTACATTTGGGGTCTGGTGCAAGCTTCCCTCATGCACAGACTGTTTGTAGTCGTTTCCCCATGTTGTGAGCGGTGCTCACTGATTTCATTTGGGACTGTATAATTCGCTTGGGAGTATTTTCCCCTGTGATTGTGTTTGTTGTTATGCTTTGGGGCTGCTGTAGATTGTTTGGAGTCATTTTGGCCACGAGAGGGCCAAGAACGAATCAGGAATCGTTTCCCCTGTTAATCTATAACCGCTGATTGATTGCATACGTGCAATGGTTGGTCTTCGGACTATGTAGGGAGCAGGGATGGGGGCTTGGTTTGCTTGATAAACCTGGTGGCTGGAAACCACACAGACGGAGCTAGAGGGCTGGATTTCTTCTCCACAACCCCTGAATAGCACTGGAAGGGAATGCAGGGCCTGAGGGACTATGTAGCAGAGAAGGGACTGATTCCTTGTGTTGGGTGTGTGTGGGTGTCTTAGAATTTAGGCTAGTTCTGGTGTAGGTGTTCCTAGCTCTGCAATGAACTCACCAGCTTAGCATTTAGCCTTTCCCAACTCCTTGATGGCCTGATAAACCCAACTATGTTGGATTGTCTATGCTTTGTGTATCCTTGGCTATGTGTAAGCCTGATTGTTCCCTTATTCCTTGGAGAATCATGCCCAGCTCGGGGGTGGCAGCATTGCTGAGAGATTAAGGAGCACGCTGGCCTATGGTTGGGTGGAACGTTGCAGCGACGTAGCTAGTTGTGGAACAACTTCTTCATAAGATAAGTGATCTTGCTCATTTTACTTCTGCAACCATATTTTCTGTTAATGAATGTGATGAACATGATGAGTGAATGCTTGTATGAATGTATGATGTTTCCGCTGTGTATGATAAACAATCGCATTGGTGCATGTTCTATTTCAATGCATCCAGTTTTTAGCATTCTGCTTCGGCATTTTTATGAATTCACATGTTCATGGGGCTCTTAGGCCGGATGGTTAACGCCATGGTCGCGTCCTCTTCGCCGGTTGGAGGGTTGGGGACGTGACAATGAACAAAGCATAGTGCAAGATTCAGATTTAGAGTAATGGAGGTTGTTGCATGAGGACATGCAACAAGACAGTTGGGGGGAGATGTTGAGTCCAGAAATGGCCCCTTTTTTACCATCCCTATTCACCTCTTTTTTCCTTATCCTACCCTATTAAGCATCCTAAATAGATGTTTTTCCCTCACTTTGCTCCTCAAGTCACAAAGGTATGATTAATTATTGTCTTATTTTATTAATACTTAGGACTATGGTAATTAAGGGTCTATATCTTGAAAAGGTGCTAATATATTATGGTTTGTAAAGGTATTTCGAGATATAGAGAATGCAAGTATAACGGGATGAACATGCTAAGGGAAAGATAGACATTCATTTCTTAAGCTGATTTCCATCCATCCTACCATTACCCAAAGAATGCGGTCTCAATATATTATTCCAGGCAAAGCTATACAAGGTTAGCTGCAACAGAATGCGGCAGATTTGGAAGGAAACGGTGCGTCGTTGCTTGAGTATAGTTGTAATCCGCGGATATCATTATTTCTGGGTCAATTAATAGTCTCCCTATATTTCCTACTCTCATCCTCCCACGACTGTAACAGTTGTTGTAATTAAGTCCACCTGAAGATCAAATATCTTCATGGCTGCCCCATAATAGGGATAGGATGTTATGATTGACATTGTATAAATATGGGGAACTGTTCTGATCCAAGGGTTAAACCCTAAACAAAATTATTGTATTAGCTATGACTGAGGTTGTGTGTTTGATCTGCCCTTTTTAATACAAGGATTTACTTTAGATCTCAGTGTTTTAACGTGCGTTACTTCCATCATCTCTGTGTGAAGGCTGGGCCCTCCTTCCCACAGGGATTGCTGAGTTAGATTAGGAATTTTAATTATTCTATTGTGTGATGTTGTGTTAATTCTATTTTCTCATAGTAAGCTGCAACAATTGTGGATTTACAGTGTGTTATTAGTTGCATCTCTTGAAAGTTGTAGTGGCATGGTGTGACAGTTGAATGTATAAGTAATTGTTCGTTATGAAACTGTGTGGTAGCTGTAACAACTCTGTTCATCCTTAGATCTTTTAATTGTTGTTTCTAGTTTGCTTCTTTGCTTTTATAGTTGCAGAATTTCATTCCTATACTTTGAATTCATAGAATAGTTGAACTCAATTTCTGTACTCTGAAATTCTAGAATAGTTGAACTCAATTCATGTCTTTTGGATTTCTAGAGTAATCAGATCAAGATAGTTGAGTAAATCATTAGTAAACAAGATTTCATTTTCTGCAAAATTAATCTAGATGTGATTTCATGAATCTTTCAATTCTAGATTAAGAACAGTAGAAGGTAATTGTGGTTGTATTCTTTAGAAGGTAAACTAGATTAAGTGGATCCATGGGATGAACGTAGCTGAGCAGAGAATAGGATTGTTTACTTACAGCAACTCAGTGTTTAAGCATATATAGTGCATGCTATCCTTGAAATAAATGACTTCCCTGGGTTGACAATAAATATTGCACACTCCGTATGTTAACTGTAACTAACTTGCATATTGGGTGCCCAACATTTAGTCTTCAACATGACTTAATATTTAACTGGGTGAGTTAAAAGGTTGAATAAGGTGGAGTTAATGACTCTGACACATATAGCTCATGCAAAAAGAACGCAGACCAACAGTGTGAGTTAGGGTGGAAGAAAGAACATGAAGAAGAAGGAATAATAGGGAATGCAATACTCAGAGCGATGGGAACGCAAAGAGAGTTTTTGCATACAAAACATTTGACTACAAAGCAGTAAAACCAATTAAGAAAAAATAATTGCGAAGGAAAATTCGGAATCGCTAGTTAGACTGAAAAAATGGAACCAGAACCTGAGAAAATATTCCATTTTACTATTTTGTAGTTTCCATCAGGCTGGATGAAATCCCGAGTTCCCAAACTTGAATTTGCAATCTAATTTTTTATTCTAACCATGCACTTGTTTTGTCTCTGGTTTCTACAATGAAATGGAAAATGGTACATGTAGTTAAATTATTGGAATTCTAAGCATGAAGAAAAATTATGGTCATCACTGTTGTATAACAGAAGGAAACTATGGGAATGAATTGCATTGATTGACATGGAATTGGTAGTAATCCAATTATCCTGATTGTCAAGTAATAAATTCTGAGAATCCCTAGAATAGGTGATATTTTTAGTTGGTGAATGTATGAGTCTCAGCTCAAAGGTGGTGTTCTATTGAGAGATAAATGAATACAATTGCCTACATTTGGGTGAATTGTGCCCACCAAGAATCCAGTTTTTAATTAGTTGGATTCATGTAAGTGCTTGAATCAATATTAATTATGCATTGAATATATATTTTGTTATGTGAAAGAACAGAAGGTTTATGTTGTTCATGATGATTTATTGTTAAGTATATAATGGTTTTCTTAATCAGCTTAATATTTTGAAAAGGGAATAGATAATATGACTTGTTCACTGTGTTTATTAATATCATAATTAAATTAATGATTCATTAATTGGTCATTGGAATTCTTTTGTATGAATAAATGCGTGAGATGTCTAAATCATTCCAATATTTACATTTATGCCATGGTTGAAACAATAAGGGAAAAAGAGTTATAGATTGTGTAGTTTGGGTTGTAAAATCCTTATTATAATCTGTGAGTACTTAGTTTCCTAAAGTTGGTTTTTAAATATGTAACTGGATTCTTATCTAAATTATACAATTTTTTATGACGTGTTCCTTGTTGTAACAATTAACTATATAAATAATGTTTCAGGCTTAAATGTCTAAGTTGCTTTTATGTTATGAGATTTAATGGAATAAGATCTAGATTGAAAGTCTTATCTTAAAATTCCATTGTTTAACCTAAGAAGTAAAGTATTGATGTGTTTGATTTTTTACATGTTTAAATCCTGTAGGTGGCAAGTCTTTGTTTAGCATTTTTCTCAATTTTATTTGTGAACTTGAATTGTGCCTAAATGACTAAGTGCTTACACAACGACAAAGAATGGTTAATTTTCAAGCCTTAATAATTCCTTAGTTGCTTTTATTTAAAAAAAACTAATTTTTAACCTTTAAAATCGGAGAATTCCTTACCATGATTTCAATGGAGATGTACCAATGTCGATGTGTCAAGGTCGGGATTGGCATATTAAAATGTTAACAATTTTACATATCAATGTCAAGGTTCCACAGTGGGATTGGCATGTCAATTTGGAATGAGTTTCCATTTGTTGACGATGCACGAGGTTCGACGTCGAAAGATTTAAGTTCTGATATAGGAATATCGACGTCTTAATGCTACTTAGATAGATGTTTAGTTGATATTAAACATTAATTAAGTCAATTAATCCTATTTAGATGTTTGTTAATGCAAACTTAATTAATATTTAACCAATCTTCAACTAAATGATTTTGTGATGTGGCACTTATTGTACTTTTATTTATTAAATTGATGTGGCACTTATGTGTATGTTTTTGTTACAAAATAAAATTAAATGATAAAAATTAAAAACAACTAAATAATAAGTAATTAATAATTAATAGTAATAGTAATGAATTTTCAATATCTTAATTAAGAGGACACAACTCGTCAATATGTAAATCCCAAGATATGTTTAAGTCGACCATCCCTGAAATCTAGATTATTATTCATCTTTCATACAGAAGCAGGGTTCTCTTCTTCAAACAATCAGATTCGGTCGTTTCATTGGTATCAAAGTGTTCTCGCTCCTATGAGCTCGGTTTTGGATATTCTGGGGTCACATTCCTCAAAACGTCACCATCCCACCGTCATTCCCATTTCATCTCCATCCTCCTGCTGTTATTTCCTCCCAATCTATTTTCTTCCCATCATCTTCATTGCTCCTGTAATACCTCGGTTTTGACCCCCTTTGCATTTAAATAAAATGATGTAAATAATCATGGTGTGGATCTAGGCAAAAGACCCACCATTGATTTAGTGTTTATGTTTTGGCAATTAAGATGTGGTTAATGGTATTTTTTTATGCTAGATGAACATTAAAAAAATGGACATTATGTTAAAATTGCAATTTTTAATTAAAACCCACAGACAGCTATGTCAATGCAACTAAATAAGATGGGGGCATGATTTTTCCTAAGGATGAGAGAGTGGGGGGATTGGAAGAGTGGGGAAATTCGAATTGGGAAGAGCCCCACTTTGGGAAAAATGTTTTTTGAATTTCTTGGGCAAGAAAACACCAAAAACGACCACTTTTCCCTCACGCGGCAACGTTTCACCTTTCCTCACAATTTGGATTGAACAAAACGTTTTTGGAAACCCAATTGGGCATTCATGCAAGAGCCATCAAGGAAAAATGATTCAGAGTCTGAACCTTTCTGGAATTTCCCGTATCCGGCGATCTGAATCCTTCACGTTTTGGTTTTTGTGTTATAATTTTTCCCCTGTTCGGTAATTTTTTGTTCTCTCTCACATTTTCCCCTGTCTGTTAGTTGTTTTCCTGAACACAATTGCCCTGAATCTGATTTTTTATCTTTGTGTTGAAAGACCAGCAATGTTTTTCGTTTTGGTATTTCTGCAGCAGTCGGTTTGGCACCGGCAATGTTCATAAATTTGTAAATTTATGTGTGTGTATGTAATCCATGGCATCTGCTACATTTTGATTAAATCCTAGGAATGAGATCACTATGTGTGCATCCATGTTTGGCATTTGAATTGATTGAAGGAATGGAAATAAATTCTAGACTTGCTTGATAAACCTACTGTGTGAGAGAACCTCACATACCAATGTAGAAGGTTGGTTTTCTTCTTTGCATGCCCTGAATAGCACTAGAAGAGAAGGCATGGACTGAGGGACTGTGTAGTAGAGAAAGGAATGCTTCCTTGTGTTGGGTGTGTAATTGTTTAGAAATTAGGATAGATTCAGTGTGGGTGTTCATAACTCTGGGGATTGAGCTCACTAGCTTCGCAGTCGATCTTCCACCTCCTTGACAGCTTGATAAACCCAACTGGAAGGATGGCTTGGTTGGTATCCTGATAAATCCATCTGTTGGATTTGTTGTGTCTCATGTGAATTTGGCTAAGTGTAAGCCACTGCCTGTGTAAGTTTGAGAAACCCAACTGTGTTGGCTTGACTGAATTTTAATTGTATCCTTGGCTATGGGTGAAGTCTACTAATGTTCCTTATTCCTTGGGGAAGATCATGCCCATATTGGGGGTGGTAGTGTTGCTGAGAGATTAAAGAGCACACTGGCCTATGGTTGGGTGGAATGTTGCAGTGACATAGCTGGTTGCGGGACGAGCTTCTTTCAAAGATAAGTATTCTGGTGTATTTAAGTTCTGCAACCGTATTTTGTTATGAATTTATATGAACATGTTAAATGTTGGAATTGAATGAATTATGATTCCGTTGTAGATTGCATTATGCATTTGTTTATACTTATGTATGTTTTATTTGAAAGCATTTTTTTTTATATATGTATTATTTTCATGGGGGCTTAGGCAGCCTGAGTTGATATATGTTATTAGTCGCTTCCTCTCCGCCAAGTAAGGGTTGGGGATGTGACAGCTCCACATGCATGTCCTCTCACTTCACTCTTCTCCCCTACATGCTACATCCCATCCATCTCATGCATATCCCATCACATACTTTGCATCCCTTCTCTCCCTCTCTTCCTCCATTATTCCTCCCTTCCTCATTTTTCCTACGCCTNCCCTACTATGCCCCCCCTTCCCCCCCTCCCCCCCCTCAGTCTAAATCCTCTCCTCCTCCACACTACCTGCTCCCCCATTCCCATCCTGATCTACAAACTCCATTGTGCCTATGAAATTCTCCTCACCCCTGCGTTCCCTTCTCTTACACATGTTGTTGGCCCTAGGAAAAGATATATAGAATTCAGCCAGGATTCTGCTCGGGAATATGAATATTTTGGCCGCACGACAAAGGAAGAGTTGCGATAGAAGCATCCATGGAAGAAGAGTTTGTGATAGAAGATAATTTGCGAAGAGAGAAGTTGTGACAGAAGGAACCATGGTAGAAGAATAAGTTCAATGGTTCAAAAGGAAAACTTGATTGATCATGGCTAAGAAGTCAGTTAGAATAATGCATGCTTTGAGAATAAAGCATATTTGTATTTTTGGGCTGATAGTGCCTTCTTCCAGTGTAGCTGAATGTATGAGAATAGGAATGATATCCTGTCGGCTAACATAATAGAGTTAGTTTATTACAACATGGAAGAGACTATAAAAGAGAGAACCCAAGCTGCGTGTGGATTGGTCTCTACGGGATCCTGTCTTAGAATAGTTGTAGAGAAGAAAGTCGATCCAAAATGTGTGCGGATCAACAATAGGGTGAAAGAGAGGAAAACTTCAAATACCTAAGACTAGAGAACATAAGAGGAGTGAAGTTTGTATAGATTGAACAGAATATCTAGAACATAGTCTACAAGCTGAGTACACAAATGAAAGTTCTCATTCCAGATGAATAGCGCCTTTATGGTTTTCCCATATGGGTTTCCATGTTAAATTTTGTCTATATGTGTATTTGATGAATATGTTTATGTTGAATGAATGTATGATGTGAATAAGTAGATATTAATAGAGTGAATAGAATTTTTTATGAATACGTGTTTATATGCATGTGTTTCACTGTTGGTAGAAACAATCTGCGTTAAGTCTTTATATTAAATGGTGTAATCTCTACCGATGGATAAGTAGATTAATATATTGAATGAGCACACTAATAATAGGAAATAAAAACCCCGACTTTGATCCAACGAGTTGGTAAGGTGTCGTGAGAGAAGAAATCCCCACCCAACTGTAGAAACCTGGTTCTAGAAGTTACCCATAATTATACCTCAGGTGAGACTGCATCTACATCACAGGTGCTATCGACTAAGCCCTTCTCTGTCGGGTCGGTATCTTGGGGTTTGTTAATAGACAAAAAAGGGTATGAACCTGGATCGAAGGGATAAATTCCAACAAATGGTTATGTTGTCGGGACTCATGAATCATTTTGGCGAGGGATATGTTTTAGCACACAATAAAGCCAAAAATTCAAGAGTGGGTGGATTTTAAAGCATTAGAGTTTGCATGTGAAGAAAGCAAAGGATCGTAGTTGATTCCAAAGAAGCGGTTGGAGCGGTACATTTATACGAACATTCATGATATATTTTTTGCAAGTTTCATATTTTGTTGTATGTGTGGTTGTTGATGCTAGAAACCCAAAAAAATCATTTCCAATGAGGAGAACCGACAGCATGGAGTCCTTAGCTTATTCAACGGCTGAAGAGTATTAGCAACCCTATATATAGGGTTGTCAATTTCTTGGTAGAAAGTATTATATAAGGATACATGATTGAATTTTTTGTTCACAAAATAACATCATATAGTGAGGCATTAAAGAAAATTATTCCAAGGACTAAGAGGATGATACCTAATATCTTTAAGAATTTGGATAAAGATGCTTATATGTGAGAAAGGGATCCTGGGAATGGATTCCGACAAGTAAATATTTATGTGTGCAGACCTCTGATATGTTGAAAATGAAGTGTGATATAAATGGATCAAAATAAGACGAGATGTTCCCTGGTGATAATAGAACTGAACTAGAAGGTGGACATTTAAGAAGTGGAAGAATATTTCAGTCGGGAAAGAGAAGAAGGACCATGACTAGAAGAGGAAGTTGCAGTACGACTGGAGGAGAAGAATATGAGTTGATGTCATGCATTGATGGAAGTTCTTGCGACGAGGAAGAGGACAACCAAACTATATCTGAAAGAGAAGAAGAAGAATCCCCTGATCCAGAGTATAAATATGGCACACCCACAAACCCGCATACGTGTCTGGAGGTAAGATTTAGAAACTCACATCCTAGTGGGTTTGTTAATAAAAGTGACAGTAGTGGTGATAATAAAAGACAAGGAATTCCCACTAGTTGAGCAGTTCCTAGAACAAATATAATGGCTGGGAATGATATTAAGTTATGATATTTAATGGAAGTGGGTTAGAATACCTAGAGAGACATTGGTTTCTATGTGAAGCTGTGTGGATCGTGCGATAGGTGCAAGATGAAGTCATAAAGAAGGATTAGATGATAAAAACCATTAGGGTCATGCATTGGACTGGTACATGAAGTTATTATGTGGTTCTGATAGGAATCACACATAAAATAATCGACCAAATTCTAACAGTATTAATATACGAATTCAGAATACCCAAATATGAATCAGAGTGTATTACAGAGATAAAAGAGATTAAGCAATTATCTATTGAGTATGTGTAGGACTTCAAACAGAGATTTAAGACACTGATGGATAAAGTAAGATTCCAAATGTAGGATGTATAACAAAAATAATGGTTTATTGCAGCATCGTTACCACACATTTGAATTCCCTTGATGCAACAAAAGATTTGGTCATAGACTGAAGCTCTCGATTTGTACATGAAGTTGGAATCCTCACTTGTAGGAGAGACTGGTGTAGGGATGATGTAAATCTAGTCACAACTAGACAACATTGTGTTGCAACTTCAAGATATTAAAAAATGTAAAGAAATATAGGAAGAAGTGTGGTGTACTAGATGCATAACAAAGGGCCACCATAAAGATAATTGTCTAGCATTTATGAATTATGTCGCATAAGTAGCGCCAAGCCCTATAAATACACAAGGGATACCTTGGTTTATAATATGCCAAACTAAATTCTGTCGGTCAGAATAGTGCTTGTACTTACAAAATATTGTAAGTGCGTCATATAGTTTATACTGTACATTTTGAAAATAAGTAGGCCATGATGAGAAGGACTGTAGAGAATACCAACTGATTCAACAGAAAACAATGGATACATATTTAATGAAGAGTGAATATCATATGCAAGATGAGAAGGATCAAGTTGAATACCCACAAGCTCAGCATCCTCATCCCTACTATCCATAGAATCAGTACCCACAGTAATAATAGCCTCAACCTACGGGGGTGGAAATTTTAGAGGTAGGGGATAAGGAGGAGGATTTGGTCATGCAAGAGACCAAATTTTATGTTATAATTATGGAAAAACAAGACATTTTTCCAAGGGTTGTGTAAGTTCTATGAATACATGTTTGTACTACAAATATTTTTCCATATCGTCGAACAATGTCTGCAGTTGATTGTGAAGTAGTAGGCTTGACATGTGGGAAATACAATCCCTCTACAAAATCCCAATCTGAACCCCAATCATAATATGTAGAATATCTATGCTAAGCTGAGAGAACCACATATATGTGTTGTAACAAGAGGAGGTGTTGTGATTGGAGCAGGCCATGAAGCAAAACATGAACAACCATAGGTGCAACCGGCATCACAAAAGAAAGTGTTGCTCGATGTCCAAAAATAAAAGGAAGTATTATTGGATGCGCAACCAGAATTCATTGACAAGAATCAAGCATCGAATTCTACTGCTACACTACCTGGAAGACCAATAATGGAGATGCTTGAAATATTTGACCAACTATTCCAAAAGCAACCGAAGGGAAATGTTAGTAAGCTTAAAGAATTTTTAAAAAGTTGCTTATCGCTAATACAAGATAAATATTGTGTATCATATTTGATAGCCCTAATAGAATAACCTTAAGAAGAGGTGCAACCACATAGAAGGGTTAATTATGTGGGAAAAATATTAAGGATTGGTCACGAGTTAAGAATGACTTCCCAGATAGGAGACTACTATATGGACTATATTATCTTAGACTTGGGATCTGATGTCAACATTTTGAGAAGACAAATAGGGGAGATCATGGGGAAACCGAAACTTGTATGTCTCCTTTCCAGCTCCAATTATAAAATCAGTCAAAAGTATTACCTATCAGTCAACTGACTTAGGGGACTGTCAAGGTAGAAGGCTTGAGAACATATGCTAACTTTGAATTAATCGAAATTGTCGATGACACAAATATGTATCCTACAATTTTGGGGATCGACTGGGTGATTGATAATCATACCATTATCAATTTTAATAAAATAATATTAACATTTGAAGATTCAAAGCTAAGGGCGGTCACACCAATTGATCCACTAGAAGGTCAGAGATATGTCAAACTAGTAAATAGTGAAGGCCAAGGTGATGATTTGGACCATATTTATAACATCACATCTATAAGGGACAATTATGTGAATCCAATGGTTGAAGAAAAGTGGATTTGGTAGAGTATTATTTCTTGTACATCGGATTCTGGTGAAGCATTGGAAAACTGGCAGAATCCAATGCATGAAGTATCCATGAGAAGGTGCAGAAAAATTACACAATCTGTGCGATAGGTACGAATTGAGGTAAGTGATCTACCCACATATGAAATTTTACGTAACATTGCATCTTTTATGACATAATTTGAAGGAAAAATCAAAGAACCTCTGCGTTTCTATGCCCTAGACTTTTCACTGAAAGATACACCTGCCATATGGTGGGTCGCACATAAATAATCTATCTCAGAATGGACACAATGGAAATGCTTGATTGAGATACGATTCAGAGAAGAGATCATCTATACTGGTCAAAAGTATACAGGATTGACCAATCTTGTTGATAATATTGAGTATTATCGTACAGCATGGGAGGCATGCCCACAATAGGAATGGGTCCATCGGTTCATACCCACATTAGACATGATACCAAGGAATTGGTAAACATCAGTTGAAATGAGATGAGGGACTGTTGAGTGAGATGAATTAGATACTAGTAAGTTTCACACACACATTTGATTTTGTCAATGATCACCCTTCGATTCATGTTGCATTGCAAGTAATCAAGAAAATGATATTTGAAGATATCCCTGTCGCAATGTCAAAGTTCAATAAGAGCAGTGTGACAATCCAGCACTTGATGGACTACTATAATGTGACAGGATAACTTGATGATGATTTCCCATTTGACGTAAACATACTTGAAGATACATGTTTAGTGGAAGGATTTGGTATTTCTAGTGACCAGTTCCTAAATCCAATAAAAGTCAATAAAGTCAACATTGGTACCCTAGAGGATCCAAAATTTTCCAATATTGGAAATTACTGGGATGAAGAAACTATTGGGAAAATTACGGACCTATTACATGAGTTTTGGGATTTGTTCCCTACAAAATTCTCAGAAATGAAAGGGATTGTCGGAGACCTTGAAGAAATGAAAATAACATTAAATCTCGACACAAAATATGTAAAGCAGTGACCATACTGACTAAATCCACAGTATAAAGAAAAATTCAAGACATAACTAGATTGAATGTTGGATGCAGGTATTATAAAACCAATTAAAGAATCAAAATGTATCAGTCCGATAGTAGTGCATGATAAGACTACTACATAAGTAAGTATTTTCATTGACCTAAGGAAATTAAACGATGCTTGTTTACATGAACCATTTCCAACTCCATATATGGATGAGGTATTAGAAAGTGTTAGGGTAAAGAATTTTTACTCTTTTATTGGTTGGTTCTATGGCTACCATCACATCAGAATCGCAAATCAAGATCGACACAAGACAACCTTTGTGAAGGAATGGGGTTGTTTCCAAT
Source organism: Pseudotsuga menziesii (assembly GCA_001517045.1). NCBI lineage: Eukaryota > Viridiplantae > Streptophyta > Pinopsida > Pinales > Pinaceae > Pseudotsuga > Pseudotsuga menziesii. Next base: position 43,754 of record LPNX010821692.1, on the reverse strand, counting down.
ACACGGTAATTCCCTTTGGAGTAAAAAATGCTCCTGTTATATTTTCCAGGATAGCAGTGGCTATCTTCAAAGATTTTATTCATAAATTTCTTGAATTCTACTTCTACAATTGGATGATATTTGGGCTCATTGAGGATCATATTAAGAGCCTCAGAATGATATTGGAACGGTGTCGCCAGTATCAAATTTCGCTGAACTTAAAGAAATGTATTTTTTGTGCTCCTTTTGGAATTCATTTGGGATATGTGGTTTGTCACGATTAAATCTTGGTTGACCCTGCTAAAATTTTTATCATCATCGACCTACCACAACCTACCATAGTGAAGCAATTGAGAACAACATTGGGGCATATAGGATAATATCGAAAATTTATCAAAGGATATGCAGAAGTGACTTCTCTGATGGATAAGTTATTGAGGAAGGATGTTAAGTTGTAATGGATGGAAAATTTCCTAGAGAGTCTACACACTTTAAAGAACAATACGGTTACATCAACCATACTTGTATTTCTAGACTAAAAGAAGGAATTCATGTGCATGTCAAAGTGTCATCTGTCGTGCTTGGCATGGTACTAGTAATTCCTCGAGAAGGGTTGATTGATCATCCTATTTCCTTCACTAGCAGTAAATTATCAACAACATAGAAGAACTATACCATGACAGAAATAGAGGGACTAGCTATGGTATACTCTCTATAAAGAAAATTGACACTGCTTGCTGGGTGGACATTTCAAAATGTACACAGGTCATTGAGCGTTGAAATACCTGGTGAATAAGCCCATGTTGGGGGGAATATTTATAGGTCTCTTATCCTTTTTAGGGAATTTAACTTTGAATTCATTGTTAATTTGGGTCGAATAAATTCAGGGCCAGACCATCTGTTGAGGATCAGGAGTGGAGAAGAACCTAGTAATAGCGATGGCAGTCTCCTTGATGCACAATTATTTGCGATAACAATGTTTGATGATCACTAAAGAGACATCTTACAATTTTTTTAGTACGGCCTATGCACTAGTTCAATTTAACACCACATACAAGAAATGACTAGTTGTGCGAGATGCAGACTTCTAGTTGACCGTTGGACAGTTATATAAAACGGGCCTTGATTAGATTCTTTGTTGCGGTGTATTGGAACATGAGCTACCAATGATACTGAATGAAGCGCGTGATAGTGTCACGGGAGGAAATTATGATGCAAAATATACAATTTGAAATATATTTCAAATAAGATTGGGTGGCCCCCCATGCATGAAGATGCTTGAGAATACTGTCACAGTTGTGATGTCTGTCAAAGAACCAAAAAGCCATCACAATGACATGAAATTCCACTAGTACCAAAAATAACTTTGCAAGAATTTGAAAATTGAGTGTTGATTTTGTGGGGCCTATTAGTCCAACATGGAAGAGAACATGTACAAGATAAATTATCACTAAGACCAATTACTTGACCATATGGGTTGAAGCAGCACTAGTAAAATATTGTACTGGTGTGACTACTTCCAAGTTCTTTTTCGATAATGTTGTGACTCGATTCATATGCTCAAATATTTTAATAAGTGAAAAGGTATGCATTTTGTCAATCAGTTGATCAAATAATTAACTAAAGAATTCCAAATCCATCATAGAAAGACAATGTCATATCACCCTCAAGTGAATGGTGTTGTCAAATAATTCAACAAGATCTTAGAGAATGCACTAACAAGGATTTTCAATGCTCAAAGGGACAATTGGGACCATAAAAATCCTGTATTTTTGTGGGCATGCCATGCGACCTATAAGAAGTTAGAAGGTCGAAATTCATTTCAACTGGTGTATGGGTAAGAGGTTGTGATTCCAATGGATTATATTGTTTTGTGATTACATAGATGGAATATGTTGGTGTTGTCGCGGAAAGACTATCACAACTACTATAGTTGGAAGAAGACCGTTTTGTTGCAGGATATCATCAAAACGTTGAGAAGGAATGATAGAAAGTATGGCATGATCAACACATCAAGAATAAGCAATTTCAGGTCAGAGGACTTGTTCTTTTGTATGATAGAAAAATTTCAAAGCATCCAAGAAAGATGAAAACTATCAGAATTCTAAATCCTTGATGGCAACATGAATTCCATAAACAAGATAAGAATCTAAGCACACAAGTAACCGCACTGGGAATTGCAGAGAATTAGCATAACGAGAGAAGAAGAGGAATTAATGAACACACATTAATGATTGATCAATAAATGATAATTGATATTATTACAATGGTAATACATCCTTATAAAGGATATTTGATTTGACAGAAGAAAACTCATTGATATCTCATAAATAGACTTACCAAATATGATAAACCCCCATAGATGGATAAAGCACTTCCCAAATCAGTCAAGGATCTCACAAATTAGAAAAAGCATGAGTGAGTTGTCAAGAGTGATGGAAAAACATGCTAATCCTGGAAAATGGAGAGAAATTCATGAAGGTTGGGTTGGCAACAAAGGAACCTACTTTCCTAGATAACTAGATTTACCTTATCCACAGAAAAGCTAGATAAAGCATAATAAAGAAGAATCTATAGTAAAGGGAAGTTACCAATTATGGATGTCCATAAAGTGGTCAATATCAACCTAGAATTAGAAATAAAGAATTCCTGGGGTATAGATGGAATGTGTTGACTTTAAGGTGCAAGTGGATGCCAAATAATTAAGCTAGTGGGTAGATAATTAATCAAATAATGATTAATTATTTTATCCTAAGTATTGAGTGGGTTTAATATATTCCCACATGTTGATGTATTTGTAACTTCGAAATGTATTCACTTGTATATCTTATATTGTACCCCGATGTTTCTGTCGGGAGAATCATTTGTATTTCATTGTACCCCGATGTTCCTATCGGGAGATTCACTAATATAATAAAGTCATGTAAAGTCATTGAGGTTAACCCTCCGTTGTAAATCGGGGCAATAGTCCCCACATTTGAGTTGAGGTTAACCCTCCTTATTCATCAGGGCGGGATTTCCCCATATTTGAGGGGCACTAGGGTTATTAGACTCTCCTAGTGAATTCGGCCCTGGTAAGTAATTGTCAAGTCGAAAACTAGTATGAATAGAGAATTAGCCTCTCTATTTGTTACACACACTCACTCAACAAGGGTGCATGAGTGAGAGAGGAAATGCTGGCACAAGTGAGAGAGATCAGTTGTTTGAGATCATCTTTATGTTTTTGGGTTTTAATTTTGCTACTGGTGCTCATTCTTTCTCTCAGGAAGTTACGGGGTTTTCTCCTTTATGGTTTCCCCAAGGAAAATTCTTTGTGTCTCTTGTCTCTTGTGTTTATTGTTATGCATGTTATTCTCTCAAATAAGATCCTAGATCATATTGCTTAAATGATAAAAATCTAACATGGTATCAGAGCTAACCCAAGAAGAACAAACTATGCAGTTGCAGAAGCTAGGGCTTCTTACTTTTTGGGTCTCTCTCCATAGATTCTCAGCACAAGGAGGCTAGGCTAACTCCCCGTTGAAGGGCACATCTTAATGTCAAATCAGAATTTGATTCTGGGCATTTTCAGTTTTTGACCTACCACTGCAGCGACAATTAGGGATTTTCACAGAAGGGGAATTTTTGAGTGAGCCAAGCATAAGATTTCACTCCTCCTAAAAATCAAAATTTAGATACCAAGATCGAAATTTTTGGTTGGGTAAAACTCCAGGATAGTCAAACCCTAATTTGACCTCGGACTTGAAAAACCCTAAAATACTAAAACTGGTAGTTTTGGTACATTCGTTATATCTCGGTATTGGTGAAGGATAAGGAGCTAAAAGTTTCCCAGGACAAAGTTAAATTCCTGATTTACCCTATGTAAAAAATTTAGGCTCTGATTAGCTATATTCTGGGAGATATGATTCATCCAAATCAGGGTTCCATCCTCTTCCAGTATTCATCCCTAAACAGGACACATAGGGAGAATTTCTATATCTCGGGATACAAAGGTCCAAATGAAATTTTGTAAGATGTTCTAGATAGGGAACGAACTGTACTTTCTATGGTAAATTTTTTAGACCCTGATGATGAAACAGTGACATGTGGAAGTCCATACAAGTCCTGAAATAAGTCACCTTGGAAAAACTCTCATAAGTCCACATTGGTGAAACTAATTCTTCTCAAACCTATGGTGTTGTAAAGAGGACGTATGAGGATACCTCAGTACAAAATTTTATATAGAGGTGAGAATTACTTTTAGAGATACTGCAAAAACAATATCATACATTTCTGCAAAATAAATTGGAAAACTAGGGCTTCCAGTTTCGGGAGCTTCACTCCACTGTTTTTAGAAAAGGAGTACATTGGACAACTCGCCTTGAAGAGGCCCATATTTCTATCCAATCAGATCAGAAATATTCCAAGTTTTTAAAATTAGGGTTCTCTGACAAACCCTAGGTCAACCAGATCTGGAACCAGGACACACACCTCAAATCAGTAAGATCTAATCTTTTTCTATTTACATTTGAGGTTGCAATTTCAAGATGACCTATCACACGAACTTGATGACAATCTTGGTGAATCTGAAAACTCCCAAGAATGGAAGTATAATTTTTCATTGGTTCTTGAAGAAAATGAATTGCACACCTACATAAGTGGAGAGGTTCCAGTTCTAGATGGAGATGAGGCTAATACCTTACACAATAAGAAGGTTTTCAAGACCAAGAAGATCATTGTTGATTCAATAAAATATCACATTATACCACAAGTGTCTTCCCTAAAGAGACCTAAAGAGATGTTTGATTCCTTGACCAATATATTTCAAGGAAAGAACATAAATCGAAAGATGACTTTGAGAAACTAGTTGAAGAATGTAAAGATCCAAAATGCAGAGACCATACAGTCATACTTTACAAGGGTCTCTCAAATCAAAGAACAACTTGAAGCAGTGGATGAAGAAGTAGAGAATGAAGAAATTGTGATAACCACCTTGAATGGCCTCCCAAGATCATGGGATTCATTCATTTGAGGAATGTGTGCCAGAAGGAAGTGATTACTTTCAACAGACTATGGGAAGAGTACACACAAGAAGAAGCTCAACTCATAATAAGAGAAAATAAGATGGGAGCAATTGAAGATCAAGCTCTCATGATTCAAAGAAGATCCCTAAAGCGATGACGAATATGAAGAACTCAATTCTTGAAGAAACTCTTATCCATATTAGCATTTGGATAAGAAATGATGATGTTATGAATGAAGAAGATGATGAACTTGAAGGCTCAAGAAGGATTCTACCCATGAAACAAATAGAGATAAGAATTCAATTGTCATTTCATGATATTGTTTTGTTATAGATTTGTTTATATTCAGTTGATGTGTTATGCATGATAGAATGTTTGCATTAATGACAGTATACTACTAATATGCATGTGATGGATAAGTAGCTCATGGTTCCATACAACTCTCCATTGCTACTTATCTAGAATGAAACCTCTTTGCTGACATATTGGATTAGTGCACAATCTAAATGATGTCATGGTAGAGATGGAAGGCATCTAGAAAGTTTTCGTGATATATGGATAAATGTTGTATTGGATAAAATAGTTGCATGATCATATATTTATGCATAATAATTTTCTATTATGAATATTCCTTATGAAATATCTATAACCATACAACTAATACATTTGACTTGTAGGGAAGATTGCGTACAATTGCCTACAAGAAAAGAAGGATGAGACTTGTTCCAAAGAACAAGCAGAGACAGTTCAAGAAATAATCCAAAATGAATAATGATGACTAGAATGCGATGTCGATGACATGAAGGGAAGTCCGTAGTATATTCCATATGGATCTGCAAGATACATCATGCAGTAGAATACAAGGCAAGATTCGTAGCATGAGGATTCTCATGAAAAGAAGGCATAGACTACGAAGAGACATTTGTAGCCACTGGAAGTTTGACAGGAAAACTCATGTGTGCAAAATAAGGCCTTGTACGAACTCAGAAGACATCCATGGGATAACACATACATGAGGAGCTTGGAGATCACCTAGAGAAATGAATATCTTAACCTTTTCTATAAGGTTGAAGATGAAAGCCTATAGAGAATGACAAGCTCACATATGGGTGCGAGAAGAACTTTTGAAAAGGTTCAAGATAGAGGATCTTGGTATCCAGTGACCCTAGATGGATAAATAGAATATTAGTAGTAGAGGAAGCTACTTGTCACTCTAGTACATAATACATAGAGTACGAAAGGCAGAGGAATAATGATGCTCCGCTTCAGAGGGAGTGACTGCAGAAGATCCTGAGGTTCGACATGGTACGACATGATGGATAGATTATTGATGGATCTGGGCTTTACTGAGAGTAAAGAAGATTCCAACCTTTTATTCAAGGTAGAAGGAAGAATACCAGTGATGCTCCTATTATATGTCGATGACCTGTTCCTAATAGGAAAATAGGAACTCATTAAAGATGCAAAAAGGATACTTGCTGCCAAGTTCAATTGAAGAGACTTGGGAATGATGCACTACTTTCTAGGCATGGAGGTGTGGTAGAATGTAGATGGAATATCCCTTGGACAAGGAAAGTATGCAGTAGAGATCCTAAAGAGGTTCAGAATGATGGAATGCAAGGCCATGGCCACACCTATGGCATCAAACATTAAGCTATTGAGTGATGCTTCCTTAGAGTCAGTTGATGCCATGATGTATCGTCAAATGATTAGGTCCTTGATGTACCTAATGAATACGAGACCATATATTTTCTTTGCTGTGAACACATTGAGCCAGTTCCTGATGGATTCGAGACATGTTCACCTGATGGTTGCAAAGCATGCAGTGAGGTACCTAAAGGGTACAGTTGATTATGGGCTCAAGTATGAAGTGAATTAGAAGATTAACCTGGAAGGTTATATGGATTCGGATTGAGTAGGTAGTTCCATTGATAGGAAGATCACTTTAGGGTGGTGCTTCAGTATGAGATCAGGTGTGATCTCTTGGTTTAGCAGGAAGTAGTTCTGCATGGTACTGAGTACAGCTGAGGCAAAATATGTTGCCACTTGCTAGGATATTTGGGAGGTAGTATGTTCCTTTTGAAAACTACTATTTGATTTGATTGATCTGACTTGAATTTTTTGCAGATAGGAGTAGTGAAACTCCAGTATGTGATCCAAATCGATATCTCTTGAAAGAGGGATTTCTAGCATAGCCGGTGAGACAGGTTGTCTAAGCACAAATTCCTGGCAAAGCTCATAGGTTGCTTAGACGAAAACAGTCCTATAGGTTGTCCTCTAATGTAATAAGTCCTAGAAAATCTCATAGGTTATCCTTGGATGTAATCATCCCTGATTTGATTCTATGCTAGAAATGGCCAAATTGAAGTTTGAGTACTTCAGGGAGAAGCTTGGTGTTCTCTAGGTAGAGGTTCCTTCCAAGGGGAAGTGATGAGTCAGTGTGACTTTCTAACATGGTGGTAGGATTGGTTCCTCCCATGGTCAGATGTAAGTGCAGATCCTTTCTGACATGGTGGTAGGCAGGGACTCCCATGGTCAGATATAAGTGCAGATCCCTTCTGACATGTTGGTAGGATGGGTTCCTCCCATGGTCAGATGTAAGTGCAGATCCTTTCCTTGGATGATAAATGGTTTGTCCTATCATGAATGTGGATATAAGTGCAGAGCATTTCCATAGATGGTAGATGGTGTGTCCTACCATGTAAGTGTAGAGCATTTCCTTGGATGGTAAATGGTGTGTCCTACCATGCCAGTGGATGTAAGTGCAAGTCCTTTCCCTAGATGGTAGATGGTGTGTCCTACCATGTGAGTGGATGTAAATTTTGGGCCTTTCTCAAGATGATAGATAGTGTGTCCTATCATTCCAATAGATGTAAATGATGGGCCTTTCCTTGGATGGTAGATGGTGTGTCCTACCATGTCGATGGATTTAAGTATTGGGCCTTTCCTCGGATGGTAGATGGTGTGTCCTACCATGCCGATGGATGTGAGTGTTGAGCGTTCCTTTATGACATGGATGTTGTGTGTGCTCCTCCCATGGTCAGATGTAAGTGCTAAATAATATGAATACCTACATGGAGGCTAGGCCTACAACTAACATGAAAAAGGGTTGGCTCTGTAGAACTTCCTATGATGAGAAGAATTGAGAGATAGAACCATTTGATCGAGATAGCAAAAGTAGTGATGATGATGATCTAGTGATGATCCATCTTTGATGATGATCCTGTGATGATCCAGCTTTGATGATGATCCAGTGATTATCCAACTTTGATGATGATCTAGTGATGATCCAACGACGAAGACTTGTACTGATGAATTGTGTCTAGAGAATACCTTCCTAGTTAAGAGGGAGTGTTGATGTATTTGTAACTTCGGAATGGATTCACTTGTATATATTATATTGTACCCTGATGTTCCTATTGGGAGAATCATTTTTATTTCATTGTACCCTGATGTTCCTATCGGGAGAGTCATTAATGTAATAAAGTCATGTAAATTCATTGAGGTTAACCCTCCGTTGTAAGTCACGGAAATAGTCCCCACATTTGAGTTGAGGTTAACCCTCCTTGTTGATTGGGGGGGGAAGTCCCCACATTTGAGGGTAACTAGGGTTATTAGACTCTCCTAGTGAAGTTGGTCCTGGTAAGTAATTGTCAAGTCAGAAACTAGTATAACTAGAGAGTAAGCCTCTCTATATGTTACACACACTCACTCAACTGGAGCACATGAGTGAGAGAGGAAGTGCTGGCACAAGTGAGGGAGATCATATTTATGTTTTTGGGTTTTACTTTTGCTACTAGTGCTCATTCTATCTCTGATAAAGTTGCGGTGTTTTCTCCTTTATGGTTTCCCCAAGGAAAATTATTTGTGTCTCTTGTCTCTTGTGATTATTGTTGTGCATGTTATTCTCTCAGATAAGATCCTATATCATATTTCTTAAATAATAAAAATTGAACACAACACCCCCATTTAAGTCTGACTTTATGATGGTATGTCAAAAATATAGGTGCATATGGATGCATATAGGGCCCAACAACAAGGCTATGGTCACCCTTTAACAATTTTTATGTCCAAAAAAGCTGAGGAAAGGGGAAAAACCACATGAGGAAAATCCTCCCTCAATATAGGACATGAGAGGCAAACCATTTATGCTGATCCAAACTAAATGTTGATGTATGGAGGAATATTCTTCTTGGGAAGAAGATAAATCTACTCACCTGGATCGAGGACAACTGTAGGATGGAAACTAGGACCAAGTAGAACAACTGATATCCAATGACGCGAAAGATCTTGAGAGTTGTGATCAACTCCAATATGATGTAATGACTTGAAATTCGAACCAATATAGAAGAAATCAGCTCTAGATAGGTGAAATAAGAGTCCAAGTGAATGTATGAGGTCTCCAACTTCATTTATACAGAGGGGATGTGTGCAAGTTATCATGTAGGGACATAGAGAAGGCACAAGATCAAAGAGTGTGCATGCATGGGCTCCAAGGGTTGATATAGCTTCCAAAAGAATACAAAAGCACACATATAAGCATATTAGTAGACTCATGGGAATAGAATGATAATGAATCCTCTGTAGTAGAAGTATGAAAGGAGGAAGGAAGGAGATGCTCAAAATATTCAAAGAGGTTCTAAGTATTGATGCCAAGAACAAATGAGGAGATGCAAAAGAACATGATATCAAGTATGGTAAGTGGAAATACAGTAATAGGACTTGATATGGATAAGCAAACATCCTGGAAATCACTACGTTGCACACCATCAATGAGAGATTTATGCACAAAGTGTGAAAGATCTGGCACATAGATCTCTGAATCTAAGATAGAAGACATAGAGAACAATGAATGTGTGAGTGAATCATCATAAATAACAATAGAAGATCCATTTTTCAGTTATTTTTTATCATCAGTATCTTCAAGAGACACAGAAAAATATTGATCTTCAATATTTTCTTCTTCGTTGAAGGAGGAACCATTTGAATCAAAGAGGGTATCATCAACATGAACTGTATGAGAAACTTCTCCATCATAAATAACTTCATCGGATAATGTAGAGGCAAAGACATCTTGAGAGAGATAGCATGAAGAGATGTTGGGTTCTCTCCATGCTTCATCTTCTACTTCCTACACACCAAAATCTTTTTCCAAATTTTTCCAAAGCTCAAATGGATATTCAACAGAATCTATGAGATGATGTACTATATTTGGAGGCATTTCCAAGAACATGATTCCATAATCTCTATCACAATTATTTAGCCAGTCAATATTCTCTGCATAAGACTCAAGTTCACTCAAAGAACTAATGGAAACATCAAAGAGACATTGCCTCTTCAAGAATGCACTCATCTTTGGCTTCCAATCAATATAGTTGAAAGGAGATAGTAGAGGAACTTTCGAATCCATATTGAATTTGTTGCACCTGCAAATAAACTTGAAAATATGAAAGGATAATTAATTGATGAGATCCCAAATCTCTAATACCATGTCATAATTCTAAATCCTTGATGGAAACATGAATTCCATAAACAAACTAAGAATCTAAGCACACAATTAACCTCACTTGGAATTGCAGAGAATTAACATAAGGAGACAAGAAGAGGAATTAATGAACACACATTAATGAATGATCAATAAATTATAATTGATATTATTACAATGGTAATACATTGTTATAAAGGATATTTTAGTTGATGGAAGACAACTCATTTCTAGCTCATAAATAAGACTTACCAAATATGACAAAGCCCCATAGGTGGCTAAAGCACTTCTCAAATCAGTCAAGGACCTCACGAATTAGAAAATGCATGAGTGAGTTGTCAAGACTGATGGAAAAACATGTTAATCCTGGAAAATGGAGATAAATTCATGAAGGGTGGGTTGGAAACAAAGGACCCCAGTTTCCTAGTTAACTAGCTTTACCTTATCCACAAAAAAGATGGATAAAGCATAATAAAGCAGAATCTGCAGTAAAGCGCAGTTACCAATTATGGATGTCCATAAAGTGGTCAAGCTCAACCCAAAATCAGAAATAAAGAAATTTTAGGGTATAGATGGCATGTGTTGACTTTAAGGTTCAAGTGGATGCCAACTAATTAAGCTAGTGGGTAGATAATTAATCAAATAATGATTAATTATTTTATCCTAAGTATTGAGTGGGTTTAATATATTTCCAACAAAAACACATTGGATAGGAACATATATTGTAATTCATATCATTGAAAGAGGAGCAGTTCAACCACATAAGTTAGATGGAACAACTATCAAAGGATTGGTGAATGGAAGTCAGTTAAAGCCCTACCAGAATAGTCGTGAATTAGTCGACTATAAAAATAAAAAATAAAAATAAAAATAATTAAAAAAGAGAAAAGAGAAGAGAGAAAAGAAAAGAGATAAAATATTCAGAGTGTTTTTATGTTTTGCTTTGATCATAGGATACCAGCCTGTCGTAAGAGAAATAAAAAGGCGTCACAAACTATTTCTCTGTCGCAAATGAAAAATGGTGACAAATAAAATACTCTTGTCACAATGAAAAAAATATGTTGAAGGTTGAATACAAGTCGCAGGAAAGAAATATTTGTCGCAAGATGAACTGATTCACAGAAATGACAGCTGGCCATAATTAATTCAAAAACATGAGTGATTTTGATGACATCCATTTTGGTCACTTCCGTCATTATTGAATAATAACTACCACTAATGTTACAGGTGAGTGACAGTTTTTGTGGACGGTTCCATATGATGATTCAAATGATAGGACCATGTGACAAAAATCAATGCTAGTTTTCCATTCATTGTTCGCTTGTGTGAAAGACTGACTAATTGAACTGGTAGACATTATCACCTTATTGTGGCCTGGAAAATCACAGGCAACAACAGCAAGGGATTCTCCCCAGTCAACGTTCCCAACTAGCCCGTGACTGTTTGGTATGGGGAATCCGTCCGGTTTGCGATCTGGCTACCATAGGTCAAATAACAAAAATAAAGGGTTTTACCGATTGCGGCCCGATCCACCGTGTATATTTTTGTGTTTTTAACTTTAAGTATGATATGCAAGTGCCTATCTAACATGCAGATTGATAAAGAATATGAGGAGCGGTCACAATGTGATGCGCAGGATCTTACCTCTCGTCTTAAACTCTCTCGCATCTGAATCACACACAACAGAGAACAAACTAACTAAGCTGTCCCTAGGGAGCGAGATTATCGTTTAATGAGTAATGTATTACTTTTCATGTATTAAGATAAATCATAGGTAACTGCTCTTTGAATCAAAACACATAAACATAAATAAAGATCTGTACAACAAGATAGCTCATTGTTTGTTATGACCTTCATTACTCACAGTGGAAATCATTATAAAATAAACCAGAGAACATTCGTACAAGAACATAGGTTCAGAAAGTAATTAGAATGATCTCACAGTTAATGAAATATAGCTGAAAACAAAATAGTTCCCCTTCAACATCATTCATTGCACAACATTTGAACATTCCACCCCAAAACTTTCTCCAACAGGCAAAATTGTAATTATATTATTGCAAAATGAAATAGTTCCTCTTACAACAAGTTTTCACAAGTCTCACTAGGAAAAATCCCCTCTTTCCTCTTACTTTCCTCAATTTATACAAAAACTAGCAAAACCTTTGGGTTCCCCCAAACTATTTTGTCTTTTGTGAGTGGTCATGAATCATATGAACATTACATTTCAAATCAAGATGAAGATTTATAACACTTTGTAAGACAGACCGGCCTGGTAACCGACAAACCCCCAAATCCCAAGACTGTGTTCTTAGTGATTATGCTTTGTAATTTGATGGTCCTTTTGATATCCTGTCAGCCTCCGATTTTTTCTTTCTTCTTTATGCTTCAGCTTTTCCTTTCTTTGGCCAATTTCCTTCTTTTTTTTTTGCAGCAGTAGTCATCAACTGAATCTAGAAAATATCCTAGGTTTGTCTGCAATCATACGAACAACCCATCATTAATCCGGACTACCTTCAATACACATAGACCAAACTACCAATAAATCCAGCGTTAAAAGTGAAACCTGGTACTGCGTTTTCAACGTGAAAATATTAACTTGATAAAAAACAAAGAAAATTTTGTCCTTCATGAAACAAGTTACAAGCTCATAATAATGGCGAGAAAACGACCAAGCATCAGGCACATAAAAATCCCCATCGGTGAATCGGAACACTTGACATCGGTCGATTAGTTCACTGGAATGCCGCAATGGTGGGTGACCCATGGTCTAGGGGTTTTGGAGCACAACAACTCGTCAGCAAAAAATAAAGTACTAAAACGGGTGTCATACATCGACGGTTGAAAAGTTATTTAATCAGATGGTTAGTCTACTAAGGGACCACAACGGCAGGAATAAAAAAGACATGGCCTTCGCCCAAAGTCATAAATTGCTTCGATAGTGAAGAAAACACAAAGAAAATCCATAATTCTATGGGCTCGGTAAAGACAGGAGCTATGCATTGGAACATTCATTGTTTAGCTTCCGCAACATTGGCTCTGCAAGGAACTACAGCTCCGATACATTGTACCGAAAACTTCCGACAGCGAACAAAAATAAATAACCAATAAATCAAAACTCAAAATGAAAAGGTAGCGTCAGAAAAAAATGACATCCATTCAACAAGAATCCTCAAATATTAAACTTTCAGTAACATTAAGCAATCCTAATCAAACCAAGCAAGACAAAATTTGAAAGGAGGGTCCCAATTTTTTAGAAATTTGGGAAAAAAGTTGTCACTGCAACACACCTTCGTGCCCATTTTTTAGTTCATTCTTCTACATTCGATTGAGAGTGTTCCATTGTTGTCTACAACTGCAAGAGCCAAATTGATTTTTTCCATAGAGTATGGTTATTTCCATTTCTAGTACAAGCACAGTTGCAGAATCTGGTTTCGCAACCCCCTCACCCACATGCATTATGGAATACATTGTTGGATATGTTACACCATAGATATGGTTGTAGAAATAGTTGAATAGATTCATTCATCCCTGAAGTGAGGTTATGACCAGACCCACCTCGTATGTCGAAGAGAAAACGGTCTAGTAGTCGTAATAAACCAACACCACCATTGTCATAAAATGAAGAAGCAACGGTTGAAATTAGGATACCAGGCGATATTCCACCCAAAATACCTGATGCACCAAGGATAAAATATGCCAAAATGAAAAGTATCCATTGGAAAAAGTAGTCATTCCAAAAAAGAGTTCGGATAATGGTGAATAATGATGAGAGCCTACGACGTCTCCTTGAATTGTACAAGAAGCTCAAGATGTATTTGGTGACGTCGATGAAATTTACAAGAAGCTCAACATATATTTGGTGATGTTGATGAAATTTTCTCTTGTCAATCCTAACACTCTAAAGAAGTAGCCATACTAGAAGAAAGAATGAAAGGAAAAATAGAGTCCGCGAAGAAAATTGAAGAGGTGGAGGCACTTTGTGCCAAGGCAGTAGAGAAACGTTTCTCATACATGGGAAGCTTTGATTGAAGATGAAGAGTTAGAGAAAATTGTAGAGCAGTTGCACCCTACGAAGACAGAGGTGAACAAGATGAAGAATGAAATGAAGAATATTCCCTTAGCATTGAAAAAGGCTAAGGCTTCTAAGATGAAGAAAGTATAGCAACAAGTCGCAACATTGCAAACACAATATGAGAAACGGGCTGTCAAGGTCAGAAAATTAGAGGGAGAGGAAGAAAGGGTTATGGATATTATTCAACCTATACACCAAAAATTGAAACAAGCAGTACATTCAGTAGGACTTACAACTTTGGAACACATCATTTTTTACCTTGAGGAGAATTTGAGGAACAAGGAAGTAGAAGTACAAGAGAATACCATGTAGATAGTGAAAATATTTTAGTATTTTCAAAGTAAGGTCGTCACAATAGAGGTTTTAGACTAGTGTGGCTCAGGATGAGCCATAGGTGACTGTTGGTGGCCTATTGGCCCTAGGAAAAGATAGGTAGAATTCGGCCAAAATTCTGGTTAGGAATATGAATATTATGGTCGCATGATAGAGGAAACTGCGACGGAGGAAGAGATGAGACATAAGAAGCATGGAAGAATAGTTCATGATAGAAGAGAACTTGCGAAGAGAGAAGTCACAAAGGAAGGAACCACGATAGAAGAATAAGTATAGAGGTTGAAAAGGACAAATCAATTGATCATGGGTAACAATTCAGTTAGAATAATGCATGCTTTGAGAAAAAAAATCGTTGTATTTTCGGGACGATAATGCCTATTGTCAGTGTAACTGAATGTACAAGAATATGAATAACATCCTTCTTGGTAACATGATAGATTCAATTGATTATGAAATGTAAGATCTTATAAAATAGATAACCAATTTGTGTGTGCGTTGGTCTCTAATGTCTCCTGTCTTAGAAGAGTTATAGAGTTATAGAGTTGTAGAGAAGAAATTCAATCCAAGCTTTGTGTGGATCAACAGTAGGGTGAAGGAGAGGGAAAATTTAGAGACATGAGACTAGAGAGCATGAGAGGAGAGAATTCTGTATAGATTGTAGAGAATATATAGAACAAATTCTGCAAACTAAGTGTGTAGACGAAAGGTGCTATATATTTCTCATGCCAGATGAAGAGCGCTTTTGTGGTTTTTCCCATATGGATTTCCCCGTTAAATGTTCTATTTATGTGTATTTAATGAATATGTTTATGTTGAATGCATGTATGATGTGAATAAGTAGATATTAATAAAGTGAATAGAATTTTTTTATGAATAAGTGTTTGTATGCATGTGTCACACCGTTGGTAGACAGAATCTATGTTAAGGATTTATATTAACTGTTGTAATCTTTGGAGACAGATAAGTAGATTAATATCTTGAATGAACACACTAAGAATATGAAATACAACCCTCAAATTCAATCGAGTGAGTTGGTAATGTGTTGTGAGAGAATAATTAACCACCCAAATGCAGAAACCTGGTTTGGCAGTTACCCATAAATAAATCTCAGGTGAGACTGCATCTGTGTCATAGGTGCATCTGATTGATCCTTTCTTTGTCGAGATGGTATCTTGGGATTTGTTGACGGAAAGAAAAAGGGAATGAAC
>LPNX010821692.1:0-21130 GCA_001517045.1 Pseudotsuga menziesii | reverse complement strand
ATGGTAATTAATGCTCCTTGATGTCAATTAAACTTAGGATAGTGGTTTAACTAGGCCAATTTGACTAAAAGAGTGTGTATGATGGTAGATGTCTCCAACAGAAAATGGGGTAGAGATGAAGAAGGAAGATGGCTTTCATAAAAATCAAAAAACAGGACAGCGAACAAAAAGGGGAAGAAAAGGCCAAAAACAAGATGGAAGAAGGCCCAAAAACTAGGGCAAAAAGAAGCAAAAAAGGGGCATAAACTAGGGCACACTAGGGCTGTCCAAAAGAAGAAAAGGAGTGGTAAAAAGAATAAAATGGGGCAGCAATGAAGGAAAGATAAGAAAGGGAAAAACCAAACAAGGAGAAAAAGGCTAGCAAGCAAGAAAAACAAGGGGATCAAGGAGCAAAGAGAGAACTAGAAGAGGGAAGTTTGGTAACCAAGAAAGTATTTGAAATTATGGATGGAACCCAAGAGAGAGAGCTAGACTCCCATATTTTTTTTTTATTTTGAAGAAGAAGATCTTTGTAGGTCCTGCAATGAAAGTGTTAGATTAAAAAGGTTGCTTGAAGCCTGGGATAGAAGCAGCTGAGCTTACACCCTTCTTCAACCTGTGAAGCCTGAAAACACACTACAACTCAACACAAAACATGAGATCAAAATACATGCTAGTATGCTAAGAAAATTGAATCATGATCAACATTACGTATATATTGATTACTCATGTCCATCAAAATACTAATCTACTTCGCATAAACAATCAAGTTGAACTACAAATTATTGTTCTATTGTGCCAACAATGGCCCTCTTGAGCTAACAAATAAACAATTTAATCTCACATAAGCATTAAATAAAATAGGGGTTAGAGACAATATCACCTCAACCAATTGCAAAAAACTACCACATCCAAGAGCTCATGGACCTCCAAAGTCTAATATTTATTAACAAATTAAAGAAAATGCTTGTTACAATTTCTCAGAGTAACTCTGCTACCAAAATTCCATCCTCAATAGAGCTAAAAGAGCCTCTATTTAACAAATGAGAGAGTGCTAAAACCCTAAAACCAAAAAACCAACCTTGCTGCATGGGAAAGCTTCCTGCTAGGTCTGGGAAGCGTACTGATGGTGTAAGCTTTAGTCTCCACCTTGATCAAATCACCAGACCAATGAGAGCTCTCCATCTCATCTTTAACTGGAAATGACATGTCTGATAACTGATAATAAATTAGTTGCTCTCTTAATGATGACTGAAGCTGAGTTATGATAACTCCAATCATCATAAGTGTTCCATGAGATGTCAGTTAGCCTGTTATTTTACTGAATTTGGATTAATTTGGAGAGTTTTAGTTTTCTCCAAAATAATCATTTTTTTAATAAAAATCACTTTTTAATAAAAATCATTTTTTAATAAAAATCATTTTTTTACAAAAAATCATTTTTTAACTCAAAATTGACTTTTTTGAGTAAAAAGACATTATGTGTCCGATTGCTGATCTGAAAGTTGGTTCTGACTGGATGGCTGATCAAGAATGATTTTTGGCTTAAGGTTAGAGCCTTCAATCACTGAATTTTGAGTCCGGATCACGAACGGGTTTTTTCCATTTAATTTATGGAAAAATTAACCCAAAAAACTTAGGAAAAGTAATTAAAAATTAAAAAATATTTTTTCAATTTTTTTATGTGTTCAGATGACTTAGGACATGACCATGATCTATCTAAATAATGTCTAGTAGGCTTATAACACTCAGTTGGGCTCTAATAACCCCCTAAGGCCCAAAATTCAACATCAGGCATTCCAGCTTTGGAGGAAGCGGGAGAAAACCTCGTCAATTATACTCGACTGAAGGCAAAGAATAATTGTCAGGGGCAAAAAACTCCCTGGAATACCCTATTTTAGATTCTATGTCTCAGGAGACCGAACCACTCAAAAATATCCTACTAGCACATTTTATTACAAACCCCGTGGTGCCATGGTCAAAATTATTCAAATAAAAAAGTGACTAGCCAATATTGGCTAGACAAGCAGATGGATCAACTGATACACTGGAATCAGACTTTGAACAAGTCTGTCAACTGGTGGCTCCTCAGGTAACCCAACTTATGGTACAAAAAGTTGGATAACAACGACCATATCATGGCTATCAAGAATACACTGTAGATCCATTATCAATAAGACTGAAAATGGAACATGACTACGATACATACAAAGTAGATCCATGTTATATAGACTCAATACTGAACACAACCACCAAATATACAAGGTGGATCCATGTCATGACTTCAAATAATATTTCATCGCAACCTAAGGATAGGCACATATTCAAGTGAATACCTAATCACTCAGGGTATTCATTCCAATACTGAACAATATGATCCTGACGATGCGAATAGATGTCCTGATGTTGAACATGGTAGAAACCACTTGATTATCGGTCATTGATGTATACTATTAACAAATGTGAGGGAGATCAGCATTGATGTCAACAGTTCCCAAGGTATCTTAGTACATTCTTTGAAGTTTGAGTAAAGGACTTGAAGTCAAACACTTAGTAGAATATTCCAAACATAGGTCATTAATGAAAACCTACTGTCAAAAGCAAGGAAACCTGTCGTTGAGGCATGCAGGCTTCAAGGTACTTAACTTGTTTTCTAATTCTAATTCATGGATGATGTGTTGAATTGGACTGGGATAGACTCATCGAAGGAGGGCCATGATGTTTCCCCCATCATCGACATGAAACATGGAACAAAATATGATGTTGAAGTGATGAAACAACCATAGGACTGACTCATATATGATCGGATTTCAAGTAAGGTAAGGTTACTAAAGATATTAACAGAAAAGGACCACCCTTTGAACATTAAAAAACATGACAAATGACTTGGAAGCATTGACTCAACGAGATGGAGAGAAAATATAATGAAGGGATATGACAAAGAATTATTTGAATTGGCTCAAAGGATTCATATGACTCACGAAAAATGTGTCGACTCGAGGACAAGCTGAATACCAACTATTTGAAAATGGCACTACAAACAGGTGCCATGTTCAAAGGTGGACTATGAGTTTTCATTAATACAAATGAAAAAATGTTTCCCATTTGCTTAATTTCCCCATCATGAAAGATGAGTGCCTCGTTTCTTTTTTATGAGTTCAAATAGGGTAACAAACACTCATTGCACTCATCGGGTGATAAGTCCATTCTCACATGTTTTATGAAGCTGAGAAAGGAGGGGTTCATTCCTAGAAGGGTCCTTCATCATTTGATTTTATGAGTCTGATGAAAGTAAAATCATTTTTTGTTTCATGTTTAACGAATCTGAAATGACTAAGAAGACTCTAAGGTGGGATTTTTCATAGATTTAGTCCCCGAGGCCTGAAAAAGTATAAAATATTTCCTAGGAGAACTATTCTAGTTGCAATCAACTAGATTGTACCTTTTTCATAAATGCATCTAATCAATCTGAAAAAGGGGTAAACTACCATCCACTAGACGAGCATTCAAATACTTTTACAAGTGTGAAAGCATCAAGTTTGCTTGGCGATATTTTCGTATTTAGGGAGCCTGGAAAGAGATTAAAGGTGACTCCATAAGGGATGTTCTTTATTCATGATCCAGTTTTAACGAGTCTAAAAAACATTAAAAGTGCACTCGATACCTCTACATTGGTTTTTAATGAGCATGTCAAAGGTATAAAAGACACTCGGTACTTTTTCATCTTAGCTCAGAGTGTGAAAAAGACGAAAGAAACTCATAACATAGCCAAAATGTGTCGTAAATATGAGCTGAAATCTTCGAAAACGGAGTTAGAACCAATTCATTATGAACACTATAGGAAATATATGGAAAAAAACTAAAACGTTAGATATTTGATTTATTATTTTTAAATAAAAATGAAAAATCGATATAAAAGAGTTGAATAGTAAATATTTTTTACCATTGTGATTTTTACCATAGTGAAGGAGGAAATTTGGTGCAAACAGGTTGATTTTCAAATGAGGATTTTGGGATTTATAGACCACCTCTACTTGAGCCGCTTGTATCAGGTAGGAGCTATACTTCATCCCTTTACTTTCATGGTGCATTTTTTTTTATTTTAAGTCTATTTCTTTAGTTTTTGGAGAAATTCCCCAAGGGAACAAAGAGTACCCAGGTCGGTTGTTTTCTCCCTTTTGGGAGGTGTGCCGGTGTACCTCTCGAAAGATGAAAAGGTGCGTAGGGAGCTCTGTCAATAGAGGGTAAAAGAGTCGGTGCTATGTTCTCCTAGAGAAAGTTCACCATCAACTAGGGCACTTCAAAAAACAAAAAATAGCCACTCTCTTGCAATTTGTCCTTCTTCCAGTGGTTTTTGGATGCTTTTAATGGATGTTTGAATTTTTTTTGGCAGGAAAAACCGCTCACAAAATGGTTATTTAGAAGGAAAGACAACATGAGTTGGATGACTTGCAAGAAGGCTATGAACCAATGACTGTGAGGTCCCTCCATGAGTGTGGGCTCCTCAAACACTTTAGAATACCGGAAATGAGGGAATATGTGCATCTACTGGAGCACATGATCTGCATGTGGGACCTAGATCAACAACACTTTGTGGTCAGGACCCATATTTTGACGATAGATGTGAAGGACATCTATTTATTGACTAGTTTGTCCTGTAGGGGGAGGCTAGTGGTATTGACAGGTCCATGAGGTGGTGAGCTATTTGTGGATGACTTGATCGATGATCACTACTCGGTGGAGACCCATTCAATAGGTGGGAAAATCCCCATCAAACACATAATCGATAGACCTTTGAGGACCGTAGTTTTCACAATTAAGAAGGTTGTGGGAAGTAGATGAGATCACTTGACTACAAGGGCCCATATCTTATATTCCATAGAGTGTATGGCTCCTATGATCTTCAACTAGAGCGAGGATTTACTGGTCAGTTTGAAAGACCAGTTAACCAAATATCAAAGGGGAGAGCTAAAGCAGTTCAGCTATGGAGCGATAGTGGTATCTTTCTTTCTTGAGATTTCCACTGATCAGACCCCAGTTACCATTGAGTATTTTGGATGTGGATGACCCTCGGATGAGCAGGTGGGTGGATTCCATGGCACTCCATGGTGATGGTGGAGGCCCCAAGGTTACCTATGGACCAACCTTCTTCTGTTGGATGAGAATCCAACTACTGATGGTAGAGGAATATGCCTATGTAGGGACATATTTTAGAGATGACCCTGACCTTCCACTCCCAAAGGGAGAGCAGTGGGATGACCAAGGTAATAAATATACCACTATACATGTTTTTTGGTTTTATTTGATATTTCATTTTTATGATGTAATGCTAAGATATGCAAAAACAATTTGTGTAGACATAGGTCCTTCTCGTTCGATAGGGGATTCTCCTATAGAGAGGTGAGGAGTAGTTAGATATATGGTGGCCTGGAACATAGAAGAAGACAAGGAAATCCAAGATATTGAGGAGAACCTTGGGCAATTGACCATAGGGATACATGACATATTTATCAATGATCTACCCAAGTGCTACCAGCGCCATACTGCAGGAGTCTCAGGCCATTTTGGGAGGCTACTTCATCAAGT
This sequence comes from Pseudotsuga menziesii, assembly GCA_001517045.1. NCBI lineage: Eukaryota > Viridiplantae > Streptophyta > Pinopsida > Pinales > Pinaceae > Pseudotsuga > Pseudotsuga menziesii. The sequence goes on along the minus strand of LPNX010821692.1, from coordinate 15,565 downwards.
GGCCAGGGATGTGATGTTCTATCATGAGCATGAATATTAGCCCATAATGCATCCCTCATTTTTTTACGATATCTACACTGAAAGATTTGAAGCTTCAGTTTTTTACCTATGTATATGTATTTGAAACTATGATAGTTTCGGACTTCGGATGACCTGAAAGCTTATGGATTTAGTATTTTTTTGTGTCTCAGAATCACTTTTTATATACATAAAAAAAATTATCAATAGATGTCTGTGCAAATGTGCTATGTGAATAATGTCTACTTATGGTTCTATGTAATTCAATGCGTGAATTTAATGTTAAAATGAATTCAAATATGAGTGAGATACCAATCCAAGACAAAATTTGCTAAGGAATCTGCCACATCATTCAAATGTCTCAGGATATGATGATAAGAGACCTGCTCGAAAGAACTTTCCAAAATCCTAATTCTTCATAATGCACAAAGGAGTAGGGGGTTCCAGATGGTGTAGAATCAGTTTAACTGATGTACTACCAACTCCGAGTCTATGTAAACCTTAATTTTTCTTACATCATTAGCAAAGGATTCAATAAAAAAAACAATCACCACATGATACTCTGCAAGATTGTTTGTTGTGGGGCCCAAACAATTTCCTCCTGAACTCACCAGATCACCAGTAGGAGATTATAGTACTCAGGCTATTGACGCAAGATTCAAGGTGTAATGATTAACACCATCCATGAAACTGACATGGGTGGTTATTTTTTCATTTTAAACATAGGAATACATAAGTAGGGTTGTGGAAGACACATCTTGCATTCACACTAAATCCACACTTTTCAAAAAACACACAACACTCTATAAAAAATATTTACAATAAACCTATGTTAGATGTCCTAGGAACAATATTTTTTAAGGTAGAGCCCGTTGTGAGGATCTCCCAGGGGTATCTTGTTGTAATATATCAACTCAAATGCCCCTTTCTCTAATACATGAATGATGATATAAGGCCCATGCTACATAGATTCAAGTTTCCCAACTCCCAACTTGTCGTGTTTCTGGTCATAGGTCAAGACTAGGTCACCTTCGTTGAAAGTGAAAGGTTGAATGGATCCATCATAGTGAGATTTCATTCATCATTTGTGTGCCTAATTTTCTAAGGTAGCATCGCAACGAGTCTCATCAAGCTTGTTTAAATACAAGAAACTTTCTTCCTCTAGGGTGGTGTTGGGTAAGAGTTCCACAACCAATTTCAGAGAAGGGATTTCACACACTATAGGAAGAGTGGCCTCTCTTCCATACAACAAATGAAATGGTGTAAAACCAGTGGATGTATTGATGGTGGTCCAATATTCCCATAATGCAAAAAAAAATTGAAAATTCCTGTTGAACTTGGATTTTCCTACCATCCATTGAAGCATAGTTTTTAATACTTTATTGATAGCTTCATCCTATCCATTGGCTTGTGGATAGTAGGGTGTAGATTTTTCATGATGAATCCTTAACTTATCACTTAGTTCCGACATCATCTTATTCTAAAAATGTGACCCGTGATCAATCACAATGGCCCTAGGGATCCTGAATCTGGAGATGATATGGTTGAATAGAAAGAGAGCAGTTGTTTTTCCATCCTTGGAATAAGTAGGCATAGCCTTAGCCAATTTAGTCAAGTATTCTACAGCCACAATAATGTAATCATGCCCGTTGACTGAGGTAGGTCTACAATGCATGAAACTGATGCCCCATTTTGCAAAGGGGCCAACTACTATGACAAGATGCAACAAAGCGGGATGGGTGCACTTTTTTTTATTAAGCAACTGACAAGATGAGCATTTCTTGACAGTTTCTATGCAATATTTAAATATGGAGGGCCAAAAATACCCAATGCATAATATTTTCTAGGCAGTAGCCAACCTAGAAATATGACCGCCACAGGCTCCAGAGTGGTAATCAATCAACACAAACTCATCTTCTTCATGAGTTAGAGAACATCATAATATGGTGGAAATGCCACGACAATATAAGGTATCATTGATAACAAGGTAGTATTTCGCGTGGTGGATGATACGATGACGTTCATCACAGGTTGCATTGAGCTAAAACCGTTGTGTCTAGATATAGAGAATTAAATCTCCATATGAGGGGTCATACGTACTAATGAGGAACAAGGATTCATTAGGAAATGAATCGATGGCTCTGTTCCCTCAATAATACAGGAAATATCACACATAATCTCAGTGAAGATGAGAGACTTCTTAGAACTAGATTTCACAAATTCCAACTCAAATTCATGGAGAATGACAATCCAGCGTGGGTATTTTCCCCTAATATGGTCGCCAATTTTTTTTTACGAATAATTCAACCAGTGTGGACACTGCTTGTTCATCTATCATGTGTCGTAAAAGTATAGAACAAAAAACCACATTAGCATATCCTTTCCCTAGATAAATTATCTACTTGAATGAACAAATATCTTACCTTAGATCTGAAATCTTTTGTCCTTGTTTCACTAATCTTGATGTGATCTATTGTACCTGCAGATAAACATCAGAAACAAGTCAAGGGATAAGAGTAACAAGGTATATCAAAATATATATTAGTGATCAAGGAATATAATAATAAATGATTGGTATTCACACAAATCATATATGGGAAAGGGAAACACTTTTGTATTAATCAAATGAAAAGAGAAATCTACAACCAAATCATTAATGTCAATAGCTTTGTTTCCACAAGGTATTTAACACACTCACACAACTCTCCACTAATACAAAATCTTTTCTCACAATACTCTCTCAACTTTTCCTCAACACCAGACTACAATCCAACAACATAAGGATGCTCTTCTTGGTCCCCTTTCAATTGGTCCATGAAGCCTTCTTTTATAAGCCAAGGGAGGATCAAATGAGATGAGATATTTTAGGAAGAGGATAGGGAATGATCCCCATGGGATAGAAGGTTGAGTGCCAACTCTCCCATGTATCTAGGATTATCCTACATGAGATATTTCTCTTAGAAGCTTCTTGAAACTTCTATTTTTTCCTTTTAAAGCTTGTTGGCGCTCGTTGCAGTGAAGGTATGTGCACCGACGCACTTTATAATGAAGGAAAGGGATCCAATGGAACCTATTATCGATGATCAAGGTGTTCCATCCCTTCTTGGCGCTCTTTCATGGAAGGAAAGGTGTGCCAGCTAAGCTAAGCGTCTGAAAAAGTGTCCAAAAGATTTTTTGGCTAGGTATTTTGAGGGATTGAAGCACTAGTGTATATTTTAGGTGCAACGAAATACTTTATGTAGATGCAGACAATATTTGATCCTAATCCAATCACATAGTGCACTACAAAATCATAAATGGGAAAGAAGTACATGTATCAAGAGAGGAAGATAGATCCTATTTGATGCATACACAAGCTCATCTAAAGTATCAGTTGCCACAATTACATGTATTCAACAAGCTTGTAAGGAAGAAGAGTTAGACACACCTAAGACAAATTACACCCAACATAAGTAAATCCAATCACTCACAAAGAAACATATCCTACCTAAATTGAGAAGTCATGACAACCTTAAAGATGAAAAACTCCTATTCCAAGTAACAGAATAGACAAAGTCATGGCCAAAGAGATTACAATTTATTGAGACAATTAAGAATAAGGACATCACAATTTTGTTTGATTACGGAAGTGCCCATAATTTGATTGATATCAACAAGGAAAAGGAGCTTAATCTTTTTTTATTCTCTGAAAATGATTTAAATCCTCAACCATCGTCGATAAACAAGTGGAAGAAATGGGAAAATGTCATAATATGTCGTTGCAAATATGAAACTTACACTTGCAGATCAATTTTTATGTCTTACTTCTCAAGGTATTAAGCATGCTATTAGGCATTGACTGGTTAGCATCGTTAGGGACTTACTTTATGTAGAAATCATAAATCCTTGACGACATTAGGGACTTCATAAACAAGCTAAGGATCTAGGCACACAATTAACCTCATAGAGAATTGCATAGAATTAGCATAAGGAGAGAAGAAGATGAATTAATGAACACACATCAATGAATGATCAATAAATGATAATTGATATTATTACATAGGTAATACATCCTTATAAAGGAAAATAGAGTTGCTAGAAGACAACTCATGCTAGATCATAAATAAGGCTTACTAATTATGATAAACCCCATAGTTGGCTAAAGCACTTTCCTAATATATCAAGGACCTTTTCATGTCCCCATAAATTTGGACATAAAAGTGTTGACCATGCCCAACACATTGGGGGGTCAAAGATGAATTAATTACCTCACCTAGGAATTTTGTCCAAATATTATTTATGAGGCATTAAATATTTAGCCTAGGATAATGTTGATAAATAAACATTGTTGAGGGATGTATTTAATTTTTATTTCAATTAATTAATTATTGTGCAAATAACATGTGGAATTGAGCTTTCCATGTCAGGCACAAGTGGCAAGCCAACTTTCCAAGGGAGGAGATTAAGAAAGTGGAAACTCTATGAAAAAAGCAGTCAAAGAGAAAATGGAAAGTGCCCAAAAGCTATGACAAAAGGTGTCATAATAAAAGAAGGAATTTTATAAAATGTCATAAAGAAAAGAAGGAACGGAAAAAAAAGGTTTCATTGACAAAAGTAGCAAGTATGGGCCTAAGGAGGGCACGGTTTCCAAGTTCGATGAATGACATGGATAGGGAAACATATCCACATGGGCCTATATTCCAATTTTCTCAAGTAGGCCGCATATGTGGCTAGGGTTAGGGATTCTAGGTGGTTGACGTTTTCTCACAGGTCACCATTGGCCTCTACTTGCTAAACAGGTCACCAAGAGTTCTATTAAAGAAGAAGTCAAGCTCATTCACATAGTTTGGTTAATGTATGTTTTGTAAGTGATTGAAGCTAATCTTCATTTATGAGTGGTGAGCCTCAGTACCTTGGGTGATGTTGTTGGAGTCATTTACCCAACATACACACTTATTTGGTCAATTTTCACCTATTTACCCACTATCCTAAGTTTAATTGACTTACTTGGCATCAGATGAGCATACTATGACATCAACATGAGCACAGCCACTCCTTCCTTCAATCAAGGATGCCAACTAAGCCTTCACCTTCAATCAAGGAGGTTAATTGGGCTTCCTCCTTCAATCACGGAGGCTAACTAGGATTCCTCCTTCAATCAGGGAGCAATTCTGGTGTGAACTGAGTGTCATAAGTGCACCTAATTTCTAATTGATTGTTGTTTCACCTAACAATCAATTAAGATGAGTTGTAAAGGTAGCCCCATATATTATTTGTCTCTTTTTGGCCAATATTTATGAACTAGAGTCAACACTGGATCCTACAACCACTTTTGATGACAAGTGTCACTTCCATTAACTCTGTCGAAGCTACTTGGAGTTATGGATGTGTTACTTGCTTGAGTTGGACATGCAGTTACATGTGTTGAGTCACTTTCGGTTAGACTCAATCATCTATTACACTCCGATTTAGTTAGGACTTAGTGTGAGAGTCATTTATGGATTAGATCAGTGGTTAACTAAGTGTGCCGATTGTGGCTGACATTTAGTTAAGATATACCCATCCATGCAATTCAAATGACCTCCTTGATTATTCAAAATGTCTTGGAATTCATGCATTCTGCATGACATTGTATTGTACTATCATTCTATTATTGAATATACAGGCTCTGCAAACTCTTATTGCAGTACTATTACACCATTTGAATCATTTGTCTTGAATCACTTGTAAGATTGTGTTTAGTCCGTAGATTACTAGGACATAATTAATATGGTATCATAGCTCACAGCGGGACAAAGCTCATTCTTCATAAAAACATGATTTATGGCGGATCTAGCATGAAGAATTGAGAAAAAGCTCAAAATCCAGCACTGCACAAGAAACCAAAGGTTTACCACTTAATACCCCAAGTAAAGGAATTGTTGATCAAGATTGCTTGATCAATTATGCTGGGTGTGATGAAAACCTAAAATGTGCAGGCTATTCGACCTTACGGTGACTTTTTTTTGTTGATTGCAGGTTTTTACAGGTTCACTGTATTCGATACAACAATTTGATATGGAATCTTCCATAGATCTTTTGACTCCTTTCAACTATCACTAGTGGAAAGGAGACATAGAGATCCAGCTACGTGCCAGAGGACTCTACCGAGTCACTATGGATACATAAGAAGAGAATAATCATGTTGTGGACAAGGCTAGATTTTGGAACAAGATGGATAAATCCTATGGTTTCTTGTGTCTCTCCATATACAAGGATCTTCTATTCCACCTCTTGGGATTGAAGACTCTGAAAGATATTTGGGACCACCTTTCCTCCCTATATGGAAGATAGGATGATTTAAGGGTTTATTAGCTTGAAAACGAGTTGATGTCCCTTCAACCTAGCAATTTTGAGACCCTTAATGACTTTTTCACAAACTTCAAGAATTTAGTCCTTCTATTGAAGCAGTGTGAGGTGAAGAAGGCGGATGATCAGCTCATCCTATCCATTCTCTCAAAACATGGATCTGACTAAGTTCAATATTTGTTTCTACTTTTCGTGCTAGGAATATCACAACCCCAAGATGGAATATGCCTTCACTTAATGCCTTCATTGAGTCCCTAACAGAAGAGCATGATAAGCTTGTCCAGATGGGGTTTATCAGATCCTCCTGTGACCAATCCCGTATTTCTTTGGGGCTGTTACAGAGAGAAATTCCTATGGCTTAGGGTACCACAATAGACAGCTTGACTCCAGAAATCAATCCTTTCCAATATGCAATAGAAATTAAATGTCTAACACTAAAGGATCAGACCTTGTACCTTATTCTGGATGGTTGAAGTAGATCCCCCTTGAGCTTTACAAATTCGGCTTGAATTGATAAATTACTTCCTCAACAATAAGTAAATAATACAACCATTCTACATATCATGGTGTTAGATCTATTGTAGCATATATAATCAATAATGTATAAGCATTTGACATAATCCCATGGATAAAATATTCATTCAAACACACATTATTGGACAGGAAAATATATTTCTATTAATATAAATCAGAGATTACAATAGATACAACCTCTGTCGGCACGTCTGAGAATTGGAGAAACTGAATCCCCCACTTGGGCCTCCACCACTTCAATCCTCCATCTCTCGATAGCAAGCTCACTAGCTAAAGGCAAGCTTGGGAAGAACACAAAAGTGCTCCAAGGGACAAAGGGATGCAAACTCAAGCATAAGTTCCGCCAACAATGGACTATAGTTTGTTTTCTCTCAATTCTCTCTTATGCCTTCAATGTACCAAGGAGATCCTTATATAGCTTTTCAAAGGGATAATGAAAGGTCGAATCTGAGTGATCTCAAGGCATATGGAAGGCCAGGAGTCAAGTGAGTCAGATCCATGTCAAGGAAAACTCCAAAAGGATTTGGATTTTGTACACATCCCGATGTACATGGTTTTAGTGGTCAAACCCGTGTATATACACGATTAGAGGTTTAAAAGTCACGTGTATCATTTTTCACATGTTTTTAGGGATGGTAAAGGAAACATAAAAGGACAAAAAATGGTCCAAGGTGTCTAAGGAGTCTGCAGCGGGACAGGGGAAGGCCATACAAAGTGTGATTCACCTGGAGTGGTGAAATCAGCTATAACAGATGCCCCCTAATGTGTGAGGTCAGAGGGGTCATACGATGGCATAAATACATTATAAGTCCATCCCAGAAATGGAGTGATGAAGGATCTCAAATGGAAGACCAGCCACCCAATTAGCATAGTACAAAAATACAACTCTGCACATAACTGCAAATACATATAGTAGTCCCGGATACATAAGAGTATAATGGCCATGCATAGGCATGATACAAGATATCACATAAGTGGTCATTGCCACGTACAATATACATAGATCAAAATCTCCATGATTAAGATATACAAAGGACCATGATCTCCATAATGGCTAAAGATATATAATGGATCAAGATCTCCATAGTGGCTGGAAATGTCTGACATATACTGGAATCAAGTCACAAGAGCTGAAATCTCATGAACACTGGCACGATCAAGTGGGTAGCATATAAGAGATGCCACCAATATGGAAAGTCTTCTACACAAACTGCTATGAGTACATGTCCTACTATGTGAATAGAGGTGTCGAGGTCGAACATAGTAGTCCATTGTCTGATTACCGGTCATTGATGTGTACCGTTAACAGACGCAAGGTCACCCACCGATAATGAAAATGGGAATCAAGGTACTAGATTGCAAACTAAAAAGTGTGAATAAATGTGTTGAGGTCGAACACTTGAGAGGATCCATCGATCAGGGGACATTGATGTATTCCCAAAGACTGTCGATGGTGAGAGAACCTGCCACTGATGACTGCAAGTCTCAAGGCACTCAAAATGACTCTAGATTCCAATCCCAGAATAAATGATCTGAAGTCGATGGGATGAAATCCACTGGAAGGAGGGCATTAAGGAATCCCCTATCATCCAACACGAGGTACTCAGCAAAGCTGTATAATGTGGAAGGACTCGATCATAAGGTGCACGAACCAATAACTATACCAGGAATGGTCGACATGCAAAGTCAAGATAACTGAGGAATGGTTGACTCAGGTTTCAACTTCCTTCGAACAAGAGCATAATGGCATATGGTGACTAAATAAAGGTAGCATAGACTTGATATACAAATTGGGACATCTCTGCGACACAGGAGGCATCGATAGAGGCTCCGTAGGGACTGGAAGCTTAACCAGTCGGTGGAGATAAACTCAGATAAACGAGTACAACTCCTAAAGTCAAACTATAAATCCAACCAATGGATGTGATATACAGTGCTCTGTTCGAAGGCGACACGACTCGACAGCTGCCAAAGATAACATCTTTCCTTGTCTGGCTTTTTGGTTTTTTGATTTTTTTGGACTTTTTCAATTATTTAAAAAGCTTGAAAAAGAATAAAATTGCTTTATAGTTACAGACTAGGAGGATACGAGTGTCATAAGGGCAAACAAACTAGTTCCAAGCAGTGGAACATACCTATGCTCAATGCAAGAATACACGTGTAGGATATCGACACTTGGGGGAAAATCCCCTCCCGGTAAAAAGGGAAACAAGCTGCGAAGGATATAAAAAATGGCTTTGCATGTCTAGACATGAGACAAGCTTGGGCTATATGGCTGAAACACAATGTCAGGGAAGCCGACGTAAAGCTCAATAAGGCAGGAAAAGCTCATGATAATGCATTCATAACTTGACATGAGGGAGTCTTGAGGGAAATAGGCCAGCAAAAGATCAAGAGGAGTATGAGGCTCTTGCGAAATGTCATAGCAGTACTATACAATGGACTCCCACACCCTAAAGGAGAAAACGTCAGCATGGGCACCAAATGAAAATAAGGTGCTAACTAGGGTACCCATGTAAGGTGAAGCTCTACCACTCATATCATGCCACTTCTAAAACAACAAGAAGGTTTCATGACATAGTAGAGTGGGTTCATACCTAAGTTCATGATAAGATGGTCATAAGGTCATGCAAAATGCAAATGGTGATGAAACCTAACCTATATTCCATTTTATATATGATACCTAATATCGGCATGAACGGATCAATCCAACGGTTGAAACGGCACTGAAAAAGGTCCTCTACATCATGAATTATGTCAAAAACGGTCCAAAATGGTTAGAAATTGTCGAAACTATAGAAAAGGGGGTAAAAATTTTCAAATATTTGAAAAATTTCTATAAATAGTAAACAATTCAAAATATTATAAAACATTTGAAACTTTTACCCATTTGAGCTCAGATTTTCAACAGCGAATTCCATGAGATCCAGCCGGTGGAATCCACTACTGTTTCTTCCAGGTATTTACCCATGCTCTTCTATTCCATTTCAATGCAATTTTTATCAAATTCCATGGTCAATTAAGCTTTCTAGGCCAAACTAAAAAGGGCGCTGCGGCCCACACATAAATCGAGGGTTTTTCCGCATATAGGGCTAGATATACGTGGAAAATGCCCCCATACCTGTGTACATACACGGTTGTTTTGAAAGCAGTCGCGTATGAGGGAGCGCATAAGGTTTTTTCAATAATCTAATGGGAAAATTTGTAATTTCTTGTGTAGGATGGTCCTAGAGTGGAGAGAGCGTGAACATGGTGAGGTAGAGGAAGCAGTAAGGGCCTATCTAATGGCTCAACAAGCTCTACGTGCATGTGGACTCTATAAGTTTTGGTGTCTTGGCGGATTGAGGGCCAAACCACGACTATTGCAGATGCTGGTGGATTACTAGGATTCAGACTCTGAGTCCTTCCAGATAGATGGGATGTCCCTCACTATAGAGGTGGAGGACATATACTTCATTACAAGGCTTTCTCGATGGAGGGGGGTAGTGAACCTTTGTTCTTGTGGTGGGCCAGGAGGTGGCCTGACTATCAACGAGTACATTGTAGTGTACTGCTATCCAAACATAGAGAAGGTGGGGAATCATGTCCCTACCAATGCTATACAGGTGCTGGGCCTAAAGGCCATACTATTGACATTGGGCAGGATAGCAGGCTTGGAATCACTCCACCAGGCCTCGCGGCCTCTGATGTTCTATGCAATGGAGTGCATGAGACCCACGATTTATGACTAGAGCACTACAATACTGAGCAACATGAAACATCAGCTCAGTGAGTGTAAGGCAGGAAAAGTGCGGAACTTTGGGTTCAGTAGTATATTGAGCATGTTTTTCTTTGAGCGTGTTCTAGGATTGAGCCCCAGAATGGACGTTCCTCTTCACGGGGTTCAAGATCCAGCCCAACAGCGTTGGGAAGATGCTATGTGTAGACTGGGGGGTGGTAGGGTGGCCAACCCCTATCCAGTTGACTTCTTTCCATGGTGGCGATGATAGATAGTTTCCATCGATGACTACCCCTATGCAGGGATAGATTTTTGGGGGGACCCGGACATGCCACTACCACCAGGATTAGCATATGGCGATATAGGTAACGAATCTCAACCCTCTCTTTTTTAATTTTTGATTTATTTAATTTTTTTGTGTTTTTTTATTATATAAAATCAAAAGACATATTTTTGCGTGACAATACATAGTGACATCTACCATTTGTGTGTAGATGTGGGACCACGACAGTCGAAAGTATTCCCTCGTCATAGACAGAGGGGAAGAGAAGATGATATCACGGGTGTGGATGCGGAGCGGACGCTCCAAAGCATTCATACCAATTTTGTGAGGTTGACACATAGGGTTCCCATGGCGCAAGTCGAAGACTTGCCTAAGGCTATGCAGCGCCAGGTGGTGGGTGTACCACGAGCATGGGTGCGATTATTCTAACGGCTAACTAGAGCCATAGTGACATTCCATGATTAAAACCCTCCTCCTCCTCCACAGGATTAGATACCTGGGAGTGTATACATTTTGTACTATTGTGTATTATATGTTGGTGGCTCGAGAGCCCCAATTTTGTATCATGGCACTATGTATTACCACATTTTAGATGTTATATAAATTTTTTTTATAGTGATTGGTTTATTTGTTTACATGTGTAAAAATTGTGTTTGTGATGAATTTATTGTGAATGAAACAAATGGCAATCTAACACGTAGTTAGCATATGAGTCAGCAACTTGATTATTAATTCTTGGAATATGTATGTATGTTATATTGTCAAATTGTCGTTCTAATAATCTCACACGTAAGAATCTTCTTAATAACGCCGGATCTCTAACATGGTACAAACCATTAAGTTGTGACACTACTAACTCCGAATCAAGACGTACCTTAAGAGAGAGAATGCCATGTGAAATGGCATCCCGTAGAAGCTCAATAACGGCACTATATTTAGCAACATTGTTGGAAGATGGCTGTAGACATATGCCTCCTGAAGACAGTACCTAACCCATAGGAGTATAAATCACCCAAGCAGAAGAGGCTGAGTGTTGAGTGTGACGGCTCGCACCATCCGCAAATCCTATGTACGTGGAAGATTCCATTGTAATTTGCCAAAATAAATGGAAACTAATCACAAACCTGGTCACTATAAGAAAAATACCTAACTATGAAAAACTGTACAATAATATACAATAACCAGCCTTGGTTGAAAATCATGTATAGTGCTTCTTGATATAGAGCCCATTTCTAGGCTCTACCAAGGTTGTTCCCTCATAATCCACTAACTCATAAGCCCCCTTGTCTAAGACACGTTTGACCATGTAAGGACCACGCCACATGGGATTAAATTTTCCTACGCCCAAGGGTTCTTTCAGTTGATCCCACAAAAGGACCAAGTCTCCCTCACTAAACCTCCTTGGATGGATAGACTTATCATACTGGACCTTTACGCGACGTTTATTGACTTCTAGAGCCACCAAGGCATCTCGACGCTCCTCATCAAGCTACTCAAGGTGGACCAAATGCTCCTCTAATGGTAAAGTGTCTGGTAAGAGTTCTACAGCTAGCTTCAAAGAAGGAATCTCGCATTCAACCGACAATATCGACTCCACTCCATGTACAAGTTGATATGAAGAAAAACCCGTGGCAGTATTAACAGCGGTTCTATATGCCCACAAAACAGGATATAATATGATGTGTCAATTATTCTTGATTTGTGTGATGGTTCGTTGGAGAATGTATTTGAGTGATTTATTCACTGCTTCAACATGTCCATTCGCTTGAGGGTAGTAAGAGGAGGAATTCTCTTGCTTGTACCCTAACTTTGATGCCAACTCTTCCATCATATGATTCTGAAAGTGCGAGCCATGGTTAGTGACAAGCTCTTTCAGAATTCCGAACTGAGTAATAATTTGGTTGAATACGAAGTGGGTGGCTGTCTCACTGTCAGATTTAACTGTAGGCATAGCCTTAGCCCATTTCGTGAAGTAATCACCAGCCACTATAATATGATGGTGCCCCCCAGCCGAACCTAGGTTGCAATCCATAAAATCAAGCCCCCACTTAGTGAAGGGACCGGCGGTGATAGTGGGATGTAACGGGGCAGGTTTCAAGCACATAATATGTGTGAACACCTAGCAAGGGTGGCACCTCTTGACCATATCTACACAATCTTTAAAGATCGACAGCCAGAAATAACCCACTCTTAATATCTTTTGAGTTGTAGAAATCCTAGATAAATGACCACCACACACCCCTCCGTGGCAATCATTCAGCACTACCTTAGCCTCTTCATGAGTTAAACAATGTCATAAAATGGAATCTACCCCATGGTGGTACAAAGTGTTATCCACTATGAGGTATTTCTTAGACACGTGACATAATCGTCGTCGTTCATCTTGTGAGAGGTGAGTAGGGACCTTCAATGTTTGTAAATATATTATGATATCCCCATACCATGGGTCTAAAGTTGAGAATAAGAAGATGTGTTCGTTGAAAAACGTATCTTCACAAACCAACTCCTCAGCCTTGCTTGGGAAATCTGATATAAGCTCTGCAAAAATTAAAGACTTCTTTGATTTTGCCGAAACAAATTCAAGATCGAACTCTTGCAGAATGACAATCCATTTATTATATTTTCCCCCAATCATCCTTCGATTGAGGATGAATTGAAATGGATTAACATGGGCTACAACCAAGGTCTGGCGAAGGAGAATATAATGTCTCAACTGCTGAACCACATGTATGATAGCTAAAGCAAGCTTCTTGACATGAGAATAACGAATCTCTGCGTCAATAAGGTTCTGGCTCAGATAGTATATGACATGCTCTTGGAGATCCTCATCCTCTTAAACCAAAACCATACCAATCGTCTCCATGGACGTGGTCACATAAAGTAGAAAATCATGGCTATAGTCTGGGGGACTAATCAATGGGGCTGATGCTAGGGCTTGCTTGAGTGCATCAAAGGACTCCTGGGCTCACTTATCCCAACAAAAGGGGGTGTCCTTCTTCAATAGACGCATGAAGCCTCTAGTCAAATTGGCAAAGTTGACAACAAATCTCCGTAAGAAGTTTTCCATGCCTTACAAACATTGAAGATGACATATATTCTTCGAGGGAGACAACTGAAGTATTGTCTCAACCTTCAAAGGGTCAACTCTTATGCCCTCTTTAGAAACGATGAATCCTAACAAACAACATGACTTCACACAAAATATGCACTTGTGAGGATTTAATCTAACCAAATAGTGCCGGCATCTTTTGAATACCAATCTCAAGTGATAGGGATGACGCATTCTCATACGAGAATGAGTAGCAAGGTCATCCAAAAAAAATTTGATAATCAACTTGAGATCGTGGAAGATCAAGGTCATTTCCCGCTGAAATGTAGCTCTGGCGTTTTTAAGGCCGAAAGGCATTTTTCGATATGAAAAAGTTCCCTAAGGACAAATAAATGCAGTCTTATGTTGGTCCTCAAGTTTAATTTTTATCTGATTATACCCAGAAAAGCCGTCCATAAATAATAAAAACCTCGCTACCCGCACACTCATCCAAAATCTGATCAATAAATGGTGTGGAGAAATTGTCCTTAGGACAGGCATGATTTAAATCACAGCAATCAGTACATATGCAGATCGCTCCCTACTTATTATCCACCGGAACGGGGTTTGAAACCCACTCCATCAAGGGAACGGGATAGATAAAACCGGATTTTAACAGCTTTTCTATCTCTACCTTAATTGCGGGTGCTCTCCTAGGATTCATTGCACGCAAACGTTGTCGAACAGGCTTAGCATTGGGTTAAGTCTTAATATTGTGCTCGATAACACGAGGGTCGATACCTGGCATTTTGTCATAAGACCAAGCAAAGATATCACAGACTTCTTTGAATAGCTTGGTATATTATAGAATCTCGGCATGGGAACATTCCGCCCCAATATAGACATTCTCTACCCTACCAAGATCGCAAGAGATGTTGATAGGAATCATTGAAGATATGTTTGACATGTTTATGTCAGCCATCTAACCAAGAGAGCTTAACGGAACCATAGGACTACCAACTCTCGCACTAAGAACTTCCCTAAATTCCTCACGCTCCAAGAGGTCAAGCTCAGGAAGAAATTAAGATCTATGATGGAGTTCCTCCCATGGTGGCTCAACTCTCAACATAGCCTCAATAATCGCTTCGTCTGAAGGGAAAATCATATCAAGGCAGTCGTGCATGTGAGAAGACTGTACTTCCCATGCCGATAGCACATAAGGGTCCTCCTCCTCCGTCTGCGAAGAGGAAGGACTAGGCTCTGCAACACACTCGAGATTAGCTTGATAATCTATCATAGTTACAAGCAACGACACGTCCGTCACAATGGGCTTACTCGGAGTACTCGGCGTAGGAAGAATCCAAGGATCTTCCATATGACTCATGCAAAAATACACCGATCTCATAGATGTCGAAGCCTCACTGAAACTAGAACCTATCATAAGAATTGATGCAGGACAACTAAAGCTTCCCATGAGGGATGGATACATGCCTACACCCACACTCCTAGTTGTCGGCTGAGAGTGCTCAATGATCGGGATCGAAGCTCTCGAAGATGCGTGTTGGGCTCTGATCTATCAGTGTTAATCAGAACTTGAATTTAAAATCAATCCGGGTTTGTGAACTTCGAGACACATCCAAGTTTAGGACAGAGAAGC
>LPNX010821656.1:0-16051 GCA_001517045.1 Pseudotsuga menziesii | reverse complement strand
ACCCCATCTAGCCCACCAAGATATATATATATATATATATATATATATATATATATATATATTCCAAATGGAAAATATCTGCCATTCTAAATAAAGAATGGCTATGAACTGTTCTTGTAGAACTTTCATTACTAAAGACTCAAAATATTCTCTTCATCATACATATCGACATAATTTACAAAATTGCAAAAAATCACCCTCTTATACAGTCTATTCATGTTCTTGATCCTTTATACATCTTCTGTTAACATTTTTGAATTTTTGAATTTAATCCATCTTGCCTAGCTCCAGTAGGAGAGCTAGCTTGGACATTCTATCAGGTTCCGTGTTCAACTCCCTATAGATGTGTGATATCATGAGGTTAGAGAATGATTTCAGTAGTCTTCTTATTGCATTCAGTAGCTGCTGCAGGTGAGGGGCGTTGATCTAGATATTTTTATTGACCCAATCTACCACCATCTTTGAGTCCCCAAAGACTTGTAATTGTGAAATGTTGTTTTTTATTGCTAATTCCAAGACCATGTGTAAAGCTGCAAGTTTGGCCTTGTTGTTTGCAATATATATATATATATATATAATAAACAAACAAACTTTTTATACACATAATCATATGCTCAATTATTTTCTATTTTTATGGAAATCAACAAAAGTAAAAATATCATTTTGAAATTTGTACATATGACTTTTTAATTTATAATTTTATAAATATTTTCAATTTTGTTATATATATATATCCAATATTATTTTGCTTTGACAAACGAGTAAGATTTCTTAGCCTTACTATTGGTAGTTGTTTTTACATTAATTTTAATTTCTATATGAATTTCTTTCAAATATTAGTCTTATATCATGAAAATTAAGATTTAAAAAGTAACCATTTTTTTTTATTACACTAGTGCATTTTAAATTAGCAAGTAAAGAAGAAAATTTTCCATTTTTTTTTTATAATTCTATTTAATTTTTTTAGCTTACTCCTAGTCACATAAATTTTTCTAATATAAATTGATTTTCTCTCAAATTTAGAAAATTAAATTTGCAAATTTACAAATTTTTAAAATATAATAATTTATTATATATTTAAAAAATTTACTTTTAATTTAAAGAATTGAAACATTTTTACTAATTTTTATTTATTTTTAGAATGTTTCTCAAAATTGAAATTTAATTATTATAACCTTTTAAATTCTAAAAAAACAATGGTTATCCTTCTAATACATAGTTATTAAATTTAAATATAATACAATAAGAATTTAAAAAAAAAAATTGTAAGTAAGCTTGAAAACCTTCTATTACTATTGTCGAATAAATATCAAGTAAAAAAATGTACAATATTATGCTCCATTAGGAAGAGAAAAGTTCATCCACTTTAAACCCTAATCCCTCCTATCCTCTCTATAAGCTAATAGAAAACATACTTTTCAAGGAAAAACTAGCATCTAAATTTCCTCTTTCCTACCTACTATTAGCCATCCTTTCTCCCTTATCATAATAACAGAGAATTTCCATTAAATAAAAGACATGGCAACCCAAGCCCTGGGCTAACCTGTTGGTTGGTTTTTGTGCCCCCTCTATATTACCTTCCCCTCTCATGTTGGATACTAATATTGCCTTTGTTCGCCATCCTCGAATTCATTAAACGCCATGTTCTCTTTGCTACCCTCCTCCACGTCGGTGTTTGCATAAAAGTGTCGTTCCCCGTGCACACCTGCATCCCTGGAAAAAATAATAAAGGTTATGTATAAATGAACAAAAGAATCAAATAGAATAATAATTTTTTTATACACATATCTTTACAAAATCACCAAAAGGTAAAATATCATTTTGAAAGATACAATTTAAACTAATACATTGTGATTATTTATAAACCATAATTTTACAAATATAAATTTTTATTTTGCTCATATATATATATATAATCAATATTATTTTCAGTTGGTAAAATAAGTGTCATAACTAAGAATTATTAGTCCTTGTCATAGAGAAGAACTATTTTTTTTATTGTTTTTTATTATTTTCATGAAAGTATATTTAATATCTCAATATATCTAAAGTGCAGTTTATTTATTTAAATTTTTATATGAATTTCTTTCTATTTTTATTGATGTTGAAAATTAAGATTAAAAAAATTGACCAAATGGTTAAAGAAAAAAGTTTCCTAATACGAATGCATGGAAACTTCCCTAAAAAAAAATTTTGGTCTCATTTCATGCTAATAGGTTGTCTCCATCTAAGGGAAATCAATTTTTCTATTTTTCCACAAGCTAAAATCCATGAAGGAATTGAGATCCTTTCTCTCTTCACCATCTCATTCTCTTATTCGAACTTGTATAAAACAAGTTGAGTTTTGATAGGGATACCTTCTCCAAGGATCTAAAGGCATCAAGGGGTCTCAAAATCATGGCTAGATGGGCATTGCTACAGAGGTAAGAGCCAAGGTCGTTATGATTGTTACATATATACTTTTCAATTACCCTCAACCCATAGTCACCACACAAAAATATATAGATAAGCTTGATTTCATTAAGGTTGTGTATGTCACCCAAAGATTTGGCTAGTTTTGTTTTAGAAACTCCAAACTATGTGCTCCTCTTGAGAAAAATTGGCTTATTTGAACATCGATAGATTAATGTTTCTTTTAATTACCTATCTCCATCATTGTTGATAACATAGGTGTTCCTTCCAATCCCTTGTTCTATGTCTTTCAACCAATTTTTGAACGCCTATCTTAAGCACTCAGCACGTCTACAGTTAGTTGTTCACTCAATCGCCTTGACCTCACGCACAACACCACTACAATAACAATATTAAATAAACAATACCAGCAAATATGAAAGGTAAGACATATTGAAGTATATATATGTGTGTGTGTGGAAAATACATAACACACAAGAATGGCCATATTCTAAGTCTAAAGCAACAACGAGACCAAAAATAACTCTAATGGATGATGTTTAATAATAGGTGAGAAGATTTCACTAAAATCTATACCTTCTTTTTGGGCAAATCCCTTCACCACCAAAGTTTCCATGTACATTTCCTTATTTCATTCACCCTCATGCTTAATTATGCATGACTATTTGTTTTGAACAGATTTTATTCCTTTCGGAAGCTTTACTAACTTAAATTTTTTTCACAATAGGGTGTCCATTTCTTCTTGCATGTCTTTCTTTCAATTTTTATTATGCTCATGATCACAAGCCTCCAAAAAACAATGAGGAACTCACCTTTTCCAATTAATAAAACATAATTTTAGGGAAGCTACCTTTGTGATGGCTTATGAGGCGTAGTGGACCTACAAACCAGCAATAGTGGTGTATTTTTTTATTGGGCCTCTTGTAATGGCCTTTGAAATAGTTCTTCTTATCAATGTACATATTTTTAATTTTTATATCCATTTTCTTAAGTTTCATGTCCATCATTTCCTTCCTGTTCTCCATTATTTTCTTGCAATGATGGCATGTTTTCTTGATGTTCCACAAATCTATCAACTATTTTATTAACCTCCATATCATTTGTAGGCCTCAAGAAAAAAATTATAACTCAATAAATATAACATCCTTGCTTCTAATAACATTGTTTTTAATCAAATCCCATAGACGTTAACCAAACTCATCATCCCCATATTCCCAAGAAAATACATTTCATGGATTTATTGTCTAACTTAGGTCTATTCTCTTTGGGGATATCCACAAATGCTTCACATCCAAAAATTAATCAGGTGAGAATAGTTTGCCTTCTTACTGGTTCAAACTTCTTCACGAATACCACCATCCAAGGCTATAGTAGGTGATCAATTCATGAGGTCTTTCATGTTGTCCTCACTGCTTATGCCCAAAAATGATTCTCCAAAATGGAATTTAATAACATGCTCCTCACCTTCTCCATGATGGTGTGATTCATCCTTTCTACAGTACCATTTACTTGAGAAGTACCAAGGACATTCTTCTCATGTTTTATGCCAAACCTGTTTGCAATAGTCCTTGAAACCATTGGAGAAATATTCTCCATAGTTATCTCTCCTCAAGCACTTGAGAAGTTTGTTAGTCTCTCTTTCAACTCCAACATGAAAATTTTGAAATATTTCAAATACCGTATTCTTTCCTTTCATAGGATAGGCCTAAACCTTCATAGATGCATCATCTATGAATGTAACAAAATATAAGGCTCTTCCTAGAAACTTAACATTGAATGGCCCAAACATATCTGAGTGAACCAATTCTAATAACTTTGTTTTTATTTCATGGCCTCTTCTCATAAATGAGACTCTACGTTGCCTACCATATATACAATGTTCACAAAGGTCAAATTCATAGGATTTCGAACTTGACAACATATTTTTTCCAACAAGATTTTTTAGGCCATTTTTGCTCATGTGTCCCAAGCACTTGTATCATAGATATGGCGAGTTTCCTTCTCTTCAAACAACAACCACATATGATTTTGTTATTATTGCTCATAATGTATACAATGTTTTTGTTTTTGGCCTTCTAGCAATAACCAACACCCCTTTGCTAATTTTCCAACCACTCTTTCCAAAACTTGTAGAGCAACCTTCATAATCCAACTGTCCCACAAAGATGAAACTCGTATACATCTATGAAACATTCCTAACTTGTTTCAAGATATCATGGCCATGCTTTAACAGGAGATTTATGCATCTCCCACTCCAACAATATTACAAAATTGATTTTTCCCACATATACTCTAACATATTCACTAGTTTAGTATTACAATTAATTTTTATGAAAAGAGGTATCATGTTATTTGATTTATTAATCAAAGAGATTATATATATTTTGCAATATATAAAAATAATAAATAAAAAACCAATTCCTCCCATCACAAATTCCTGCGATTCACCCTTTATATCATCGCACTCGCCGAGACTCCCATCACAGATCTGGCTTTGGCCCTTGAAGGAATCGAACCAGGGGTCAGAAGATGCCGGGTCACCCTGCAACCAGTCAGGCTTAACTGTGATCTCCTTGACAGGGACGGCTCTTACATTCTTGGAATCACCCATGAATAAAGGCACCCACAGAACCACCAGCAGCAGCAAGAAGGCCACAGGTTGCATTGTTCTCAATCGAGCCATTCCAAATGTATAACACAAACTTGGTCTGTTAAAGATCTTGATATCTCAATTTAAAGACCCTTCAATTTGAAGATCTTGATTTCTCACTGGTACAGCCTTCTACAACACTGGTGGTTAGCCTTTATACCTTCTTGAGATGCATAGGCAATCAGCATCCAGCATGACATCTTATATAATCCATTGGTGGCTAAATTTGCTTCGTTTTCTTTCAAAAAATAGTGCTGCTGGATTTTTGCGAATAAACCTAACTTAATTTTCAAATCACAACTCACTGGATCCATAGTTTTGCCTGTAAAGCTACTGGTAATCTCAGACGTTATCCAGCTCATACCAACCTGTTAATTCACCTGTCTATGGCTAAAAAAGCAGCATTATCCAACCTTAATTAGGGTATCCATTTCTGCGTCGTTATCACGATATGCTAAAACAACTGTTGTAATACTTCGTATATCCCACCACCGTAAGAGCATTACACCACCGTGGGTTCCATTGTTCTATCTTTGGCAAATTTAATATAAGCTGCATCACCTTATTTATGATTATCCCTAAAGTAGATGGAATTAAATAATAATAAAGTTAAGAGTGGTATATAATTATTTTTGAAATTGAAAAAAAACAATCATAACTTAATTGTAAGTGTTAATAGCTAGTGAGGATAGATATCGTTGATTGCTATCTCTCTTTAATGCTATGTTTTTGGGTATTTTTTAAAGATAAGATCTTAGTTAATTAAAAGCAATTTTAAGTCTTATTGCAAAACAAAAGGGTTTTAACTGTTTTTGTATTATTAAGATACCCAATATGCTATATTCAACATCATCTCTCATACTAGGTAAAAGTCACATAATATTAAGTATCAGCGAGGATTTAGCCCCATACACAAAACCAAAATAACCAAAAACTTATACAATTACTCAGATTTAGTGATGAGGGGTCATTGCCATATTATGTCTTCATCGTCTTCTGGTAAATGACGACAAATCCACTATTTTTTTGTTCGATGGGTTTCATACATATGGATGTCATCCTTGCTAGAGATTTGCTTCTCAACACAAGTGTAATGTGATGGAACATTTAAAATTTATGAATTTTCTGGGTTTCAAGGAAAAGAGTCCTTTCATCAGCAGGAAAATGACTTGAGAGTTATATTGCCATAATGAAAATTTTCACCTTTTCTTGGTATTGGTTCCAGTTTTTTTGTTCCTCTCTCTAGGAAATCTCTGTCTCCATTTGTGTCTAAAATTTTAAATTCATTAAGGAGTGATAATATCCCATTGAAAGAGTAAAAGTCTAGTGGTCTCTTGGGGCTTTCATTAGCTGATAAAGTTGTGAACGGGAGTTTGCAAGATACTCGAGTTGGAGCATTTGGTATGAAGGGTTTTTCTAGTGTACGGGCTAAAACAGGTCGAATTAGGAAATCTCTAAAGGCTTAGGAGGAACCTATCCATATGGTCCTTGGGAGAGACATTATCTTTGACAGAGTGGAGATCTAGTCAAAGAGGGATTTAGTGGGCCATCAAGAGTATATCTTTGACTTGGTTGGAGATCCTTGAATAGCTTAAAGAAAAATGGAAGCCTTTTCTACAATATTTCCCTTGTGTCAATATTTTGAATTTTGGTTAATGGGTAGTATTGTTTTCTTTTTCTTTCTGATGAGCATGCGATAATGATATTGGGAAAAACTTAGGTTTACAACTGGGGTTCTTTTCTCTTAGACCGTCAGCATTCCTCTTTCAACCCATTAAAGGAGTGTGTGTAGTAAAAGGCGCTACTGGCTACAACCCTTGGCCTTTCTTGTATAACTCTAGACTCGGCCTATTCTAAAATCTTTGGCTAATTTGGTCGGACAATATATTTTCATGGAGGATAGTATGCTTTATAGGGTGGATAAAAGAATGGTTCCTATATTGGTGTAGGTTGATGTTTCTAAAGGGTTTCCAGTTGAAATTCAAATTGTTTGGGGTGAATTTTAATTCGGTCAGATACTTGACTATCACAAAGTACCCCTTTGTTGTTTCGTGTGTCGGAACACTGGTCATATGAAGGATAAGTGTATGAGGCCGAGGATGATGGATTCATACTCATAGTAATCCTTGCCAATTGAATTCCCTTTTGATGAAAGTTCAAATACTGCTACTTTAACACAGTCGACAACTATTGTAGAACATATTTTGGTCCCATAGGATTCTACTTACTTTATTGGTAAGTTAAAATCCTTCATCCTTGAATTTTTAACTCCTTGTCAAAAGAAGAGTTGAATTACATTCATGAAGTTGAATCTAGGGATGATATTTTTTTGAAAAATCCTGGGTTTGATCCCAAATTGTGTTCGGTTGTTGCCAACTCCTCTTCTGATTTTGTTAGTCACGATTTTTTGAGGGTCAAGAATGATTCAGGGTTGATTGATGAGATGGGCACTGTTGTTCATTCTTCTAGCAATATTACAGTGAATACATCTTCTATTGAGGGTTTTGTTTATTCCACGCATCATGTTGTTCCTAGTGGAGTTGATTATAATAATCCTTCTAATTCTCCTCTTAAGGGTAATTCGACCTTGTTAGATTCAACTTTAGGGTAGGTTTCAAAATATTCTATGTTGAATGTTGAAAATCCCCTTCCCTCTATTCATGATGATAATAGGGATTTCAATGAAAATGATTTTTTGAGATTTCTTATTAGACTTTCTCCTAGCCTTGAAATAGAATCCCCCCCTGGGGTTCTAGAACTTAACCAGGGTGTACTAAAATCCATCACTCCATATTTTAAAAATGTTTCGATTCAATCCCCCCTTCAAGTTTTCTCTGAGAATCCTTCTCATCCTAATGTAACCCAAATATCCTCAATACATTGTTAAAATGCAACCATTCAACATAAAAAGAATAAAAATATAGTTTGAAAGGTGGAATGAGAGTTTTGGGGGTTAATAGGAATCCTAAGCAAACCTACATTTCTTTGTCAGCTAGATTAGATAGCACTTGATAATTATATTCTCTTGGGGGTTCGGCTAAAAATAATGGGGTTCTTAGAGTAGGACAATCCCTGAAACAAGTGATTTAATGTTAATTTTTTCCCTTAATATCAAAGGTATTGGGGGAAAGTAAATGTTTGCAGCCCTCAAGAGGTTATTTAACCTTCTTTGTATTGATGGTGTCCCATATGCAAAGTTGTCGCAAAAATGTAGATTTTTTTGTTCCAAAAAATACAAACCTTGTATGGTGGTGATCATATGGATACACCCTCCATAGAAGGCTTGTGGGATTTTCTTGTTACATGTTTCTATTGTGGGAATCCTTAATATGCCTAATTGTAAGTCCCTAGCATTGAGAGGCTTCAGTCTCCTCCATTGCATGATCACCTTGGTGATCACTTGTTCGAATAGATAGATAGGACATGAGGTTGACTACTAGACGATTTGGTTTTGGGTTCCTTGACTCATCAGCAAGGAAAACCATGGACATGTCAATTTCCCTTGCATGAAGGCAAGGTCCACCGCAAATAGTCTAAGCTATAAATTAGCTATATAGACCAAGAAAAGCTTGGAGGGAACTTGGTGAAGGATTCAATAGACAACCTTCTTTATGGGCATGCACTAATGGATGATGGAAAAAGTGGAAAGAAGGATTTATTGGCTTGTAGGTGGCTTGGAAAGACTCAATTGGATGCACATTGGATGGGAAGACTAAGCGAATGCTCTTGGTTGGATGCATGTTGGTTAGATTCCTTTGAACACACATCAAAATGATATATGTTGGATTCATGCAATTGAGCACAAGACAACTGGGCATACTTAATGGAGGCACCATGCCAGAAACACTTCCTTGGCACACTTGGGCACAACTTGCTAGAGGCACATGAAACAAATCTGAATGCAATGGGTGCACCTGATGGGAACAATACTTACAATAGACAAATATGTGATGGGTGTACCTTTCAAGCACAATTGCGATAGTTGTGGATGTGATGAGCTCACTCATTGACCACACTTATGATAGTTGTGTATGTGATGGGCACAAAGCACTTGCACGGAAATTTCAATGCCAGATGGGTTTTCAATCGTAATTGAATGGCATAGTGGGAAGAACATCATTGGAGATGGGAATTGGTGTACAAGTCATGTGGGAACAATTTAGTTGCATGTCAAAACTTGGGTCAACTTAGAATTTGAGGGGATTTCTAGAGTTTGGAAAGACTCATATATATAGTGAATGTCTCAAACTGGATTAGGAATTCATTCATGCATTCAAGCATCTTTGTGAAGTGAATCACACAAGTTCAAAGTGAGCTTTTTTATTGTGCTAAGTCATAGGTTTTCCATAATATGGAATCTTTGAATTGGCTTGACGAAAAATGAAGAGGTGAACAAGACTTACAGGAGGAAATTCTGTGATAGCTTCAGGGGTTGGTTTCATGTACAAGAATGTTGGTCAGTGGAAGAAGGATTATTTGCCTTAGAATCATTGTACTTTATGTAAAAGAGAGGCAGGAAGGTGACTACCCTTCCTTGTTGTATATAGTAAACATTATTACCATAAATAAAGTTTACTGAGGGATCTTCCTTGGGTGTCACATGTACATGTACATGTGTGTTGTGGCTTGTTTATTGGGATGGTGGTTGTTTTATTCCTATGATGGTTTATATTAGTTAATTGTTGACATTGGGAAAAAGAACAATTGACAAGTGTTGAATATTGTTAAGTAAAATATTATTGGAATGTTTTAAAGGTTGTGGTTGGATGGATGTTGGACTGTTGAAATGAAGTTGGTTGAGTAGGACTTAGTTGCATTTGATGGTTTATATTCTAAAGCATAGTTATGGGAAAACCTTAAGTAGCGAGGCATAGTTTGGTTGTAGTACGCATGGGCTAGTCAAGATCCTATGGATGAGGCAAGGAAATGCCACACAACTTAAGGTTTTGAATTAAAGTTGGAAATTTCCTTATTTCAAAGAAAAATAGTTGAGATAAACTGCAAGTCCATGATACTAATCCTCTATATAAAGGGCAAAAACTTTTTGATACTACACCCTTTCTATAGTGGAAAATCCTAATTTCGACATCTACAACATCAATAAATTCATATGATATATGTGTAAATTTATTTTAAATCATGCTTTCTCATTTTAAAAGGCTTTCCATTTTCATAAATTATATTTTAAAAGAGATAAACAAATAATATTCAAAATTAAATTCCACATCTACTTTATTATAAGCATCCTTATACACCTATAAGACTATTATATAAATTGAAAATATATATTAAAAAAATCCCTCATGTATAATAACCTCAATAGTATGCATTTATGATAGTTACTATACAATTTTATTTAGTTATTTTTGTTATGAAATACCTGTCACTGGCCCCTGGGCCACAATCCAGAGGCATC
The DNA here is from genome assembly GCA_001517045.1 of Pseudotsuga menziesii. Lineage (NCBI taxonomy): Eukaryota > Viridiplantae > Streptophyta > Pinopsida > Pinales > Pinaceae > Pseudotsuga > Pseudotsuga menziesii. The sequence goes on along the minus strand of LPNX010821656.1, from coordinate 5,573 downwards.
TAAGCCATCAAAATCGTCCGGGGAGCACACCCGGCCTAGGCCACACCAACTTTTAATATGGCTAGATTTTTTGGTTTCTCCTCCCAACTAGATCATCCCTAAAAGGTTTGAACCCGGGTCATCTTGCTAGCAATACCCACTCCTTAACCGAATGAGCTAGCAATATTTGACACTATATAATTAATTTTATGATAATTACTATTACAATTAATATTTATGAAAAGAGTTATCATATTATTTGGTTTATTAATTAAAAATATTGTAATATATAATATATAAAGAGAGAGCGCTTACTATCATGCACATTTTAAAACACTTTTTTTTTATCAGCTGAAAATATTTGCAGCAATATCATGTATATTGGTTATATTGCAGCTTAATACTATTTTTTATTTTTTGGATATTAAGGCCCGGTATGCAACTGGGCATCGGTGTTTGAACCAGAAGTATAGCTTTGCTAGAAGACTTTCATAGTCTCTTCTCAGTTAACAGTTTATGATTCTTAGAAATTCACGATTAGTGAATCTACAGAATGTAATTTTGATCTCGAAAGATGAATGAAATTACGCTTTTTTTCCTTGGAAAAAAATAAAAAATAAAGAGAGAGCTAGTTATGAAAACAACAAAAGGATATATATATAATTTTTTTACTATATATAAAAATAATAAAGTAATTAAATCACATCAATAATCATGAAAAAGCAAATTTTATTACAATATATATCTTAAAAATATTAAAATATTTGAATGTCGACGTTTTTCCTAATTCTCATAGAACATCATACTTATGGATCTTGGTAGCCAATCAATCCAAGAATGGCGACGTCATCCGAATGCACGGGTTGGTAAATGTTTTTTTGTTTGGTGTTTAACGCAACTGCTCTGAATGAGGGTTGTTGTGTGAGAGACATTAAGAAATCGACGTTTGTAATCAGTTTTAGGGGCTAGTTTTGGGTGGCATATCATTTGGAATGAGATTATTTAACATATTTTTTTATTTAAAAATATTTTTTAATTCTAAAATATATAGGGTCCATGCGGTTAATGTTCTCCTTCGGGCCTTGGAGCCTAGGGTGTGGCAGTATGGTGGCTTCATCCGGATGCACGAGCTGGTAAATGTTGTTGGTCTAGTGTTTAATGCAACTGGTGTAGATGGGTTTTTTGTGTGAGAGACAAGAGGTGTGTGACTTGGGAATTAATGCTCCTTAGTCATGTGGCAAGATATATGTGTTGTTTTGTATATATCCTAATGGTTTTTAATGCCATGTTCTTTGTATACTTGTTTGGAATGTTTCTGGATATGTTTCATGTGGTCTAGGGTCGATTGTAGAGTAGTTGGTTTGTGGTCTCTCATGTGGTCATTGTGTATGTGTGTCCAGTGAGTGGGTGCTCCTGTCGACAATTTGTAGAGGTCAATTTGGTTGCTCTTCCTTCATATCTAGTGGGTTCTCTCATTGACGGTTTGTAGAGGTCAGCTTGCTTTGTCCTTGTTGGTGTAGGTTTTGGTAGAATTTCCTGTGATTATGACTGGTTTATGTATTTTGATTGTTGTTCCTTATGTGTTTCATTGAGCATTTTCCTGTATGAATTCCTCCGCGGATGCATGTTGGTAGGAACCTTGTCTTTCAATTTTTTTCTATTAAATTTTAGGGTTCGTAGAGAATTGAGCGATGCAAATTTTAGGGGTTCTAGTATTTGGTACTAAGGTTGAGCAATTAGAGGTAGGGCTTAAAATTTGAAACGTTGTCTCGATTTTTGGACTTCCCCTAATAAGCTTGCAAAAATTGAAGAGAAATTGATGGTGGATGGTGTTTGACTTGATGGTATGTTCTCCATTTGTGTTTAATCTTTAATCTTAAAACATTTTAATCTTCACTTACCGCTATTTTCCTCTCAGTGACTAGCTTCATAGCCCTTCTATAAATTCCCTTTTCCCTCCTTGGGAACTAGTGTTTTTCAAAATTTTAGGATTTAATTTCACATAAAAGGGGTTTTTCCTTTTAAAATCAAAGGATTATAAACTTGCTAACCCCATATGTATCATCACACTTCATTATGATTCGTTTTGTTAGCTCTGCAATTGTGGTAGTTTTACCCCATTCAAAACATGAGAGGTTAGGTAGGGAACTTCCATTATCAATTGATAAGGTGGAAACACTTTAATGTAGCATGGTGGATAGCAATCATCGACACAAAGTCAAAGAGGAAGTGAGTGCATGGTGTCGAAGAGTGAGGTAGGGTGTGTATGGGTCTCTTGGTGTGATGTCATCGATCACGCCACCGTGAGTGGATGTCATAAAAAATTGTTTCCCTTAATTTTTCTGTATTCCTTAATATGAGTTTCGTTTGTAGTCTCTGTTAACACTAAAAATGGATTTAGATAAAAACTGTTGATTGCAGTTTAGCATGAATGCTCTGTGTACACATTAGGTGGTCAATTTGGTATTACAAAGTTCACGATTAGGCATCAATAATTCATGAGATGTAAAATCAGAATTAGATCATAGAGGGAGGTAATTTAATGCTTTGGGGTTGAGGATTGGCCTATTTTCTTTAAATTTAGGCCTTATATTGGATATTGTTCCTTTTTTAAATTGAGGATCTATTTTAAATGGTGTCTCCATTCATTGTTATCTAAATCTTTGTCGATACAAGTCAAGATTTTAAACCTGATTTATATAATTGCATTCTTATGTGTTGGGGTTTTGACCAATAATGGTAGCCTCTTGAAAGTTGGCTCTATCATTGTTTCCCCTAACCAACCCATAGATACCTCAAAATTGACATGCAAGTTTGCAAGTGGGAGAAATTCCTTCCATGTTATATTCCTTGTATTCAAACAAGACTTTATTTGGTGAAGGTGTTGCAAAACTGTAATGTTTGTAAGAAAGTGTTTGTTAGATGTGTCCAGGAAGTGTGCACTGACTCGCTTCAAGAAACCAAACACTGAGGCCACATCAATGTTAAATAACTAAGTAAATAAACTAGAATATTTTAATGCTCAAGTTGCTATTCAAGTGGTGTTACATTGGAGTCTTCAAGACTCTTAGAAAATACAAATCTAGGGATTTGCATGTAGTTTGATAGTGAAACATATATCTAGATAGAAACAAAACATTTAGTGCAATAAGTTCTACTTTCATACATTTTAGAAGGAAACAACACTCACAAAAAAGTCTTGTAAGCCTAAGTACTCATAAATTTTGTGGCATAGCGTTTTTTTGTGCTCGTTCTTTTCCATCAACATAATTAGGCCTTATAATTCCAATGGACATGACTTCATGATGTGTCAAACCATATTTTGGCTTGTTTCTAGTAACAAGTACAAGAGGAAGGCCTTTATTGGCATTGTTTGGACCAACAAATGGTTTCAGTGGATGCAAAAGTAAAGTAGACTAGAGTGAGAAGCAAAATAGTTTGTAGAAAACAACAACAAACAATTAACCATTGCTTGAAAATATTTTCATAGTTCACAAAAAAATCACCCTTGCGGTAAGGAAACCCAGTGTTTTATGTTATTTCCAATTGGAAGAGTGCTATCCTGTGAAGCTTCAAATAGTTTGATGCACGAGCATCGTGGCATGCCAGGAATGTGATGAGTTGGTCACATGTCATGGCATCTTTTTGTAACCGTTTTGTGCTAAGTCATAGTCTGATTAGCTTGGTGAGGTAAGTTGTAACAGTGTGAAAGAGAACTGTTATTGCGGAGGCTTAGAGTGAGGATATGGATGCACGCATTGGAAGAGCAAGAGGTTGTGACAGAGGTCGACCAACGGGGAACGCAAAATTTCTAGAGGAAATGAGGGAGTTAAGGGCATGCATGGAAGCCATGGAAATGGACAGATGAAGAGACCCAGCAGCAAGGGATGTAAGTGAACCTGAGGATGAAGAGAAAAGAGAAGAAATTGCGCCTATGTAGGAAACACTAGAGTTAAGATATTTCAGATCTATTCTAGGAGTGACTTCAAGGATGAGACCGGAGTTGCCTACCTATGATGGAAGTCTTGCCATTGTGCATCTCATTGACTGGATTAGTGAGTTGGATAAGTAATTTGAGTACGATGAGGTAGAAGAAGATATGAGAGTCAGATTGGTTGTGACGAGGTTGAAAGGGCATGCATCCTTGTGGTGGGATAGTGTGCAAACAGAAAGAAGGAGGAAGAATAATCCATTGATAAAAAGTTTGAATAGAATGGTAGCAAAGATGAGGGCTAAGTTCTTGCCCAAATATTACCAGTTAATTATGTATAGACATGTACAGAACCTTAGGCAAAGATTGTTAACAGTGAGAGAGTACACTGAAGAGTTCTACAAAGTAAACCTAAGGGATGGATATGTGGAAGAGTCAGTAGAGAAGGCTGCTAGATATGTAAATGTTCTAAGGATGGATATCCAAGAAGAGAGCAGTATGATATCACCTAGAACAATGGAGGAGGTGTATCAATGTGCCTTAAGAGAAGAAGAAAAGATAACGAGGAAGCAGAGCTTCGATAGAGGCCGTGGTTCAACCAGAGGATGGGGAAAAGAGACTGGAAGAGGAAGATTTGGAGCGCAGAGGGGAGAGTTCAGTAACTCTAACCAGCAAGAGCAGCATGATAGAGGAGGTGACTCTAGCAGAAGAGGACCTTATCAAGGAGGTAGAGGTAGAGGAAGAGGCATAGAAGCTGTCGTTAGATGCTACAAATGCAATCAGTTGGGGCATAAGTCATTTGAGTGTCCAGGGAAGGAAGACGTAGGGCAGAGAGGAGCCTATGTAGCTTAGAATGAGAAGCAACAAGAACAGTCGACAGTAGAGGAAGTCCTGCCAGAGATAGGAGAGGCTTTGATGATGAACAAGGTCTTGTTAAAACTTGAGAAGGAGCAAGCAGAGCTTGCTCAAAGAAAATCGTTATTCAGGACTACATGTAAAGTCCAAGGGAAGTGTTGTAAGATGGTGATTCATAGTGGGATTACTGACAATCTTGTTTCCACAGAGATGGCGGAAAAGATGAGTTTAAAGAAGACCAAGCACCCTGTTCCATACAAAGTATCTTGGTTACATAAAGGACATCAAATTCTGGTAAGTGAGTAGTGTGTAGTTGATTTCCAAATAGGTCCATATAAGGACAAGATTTTGTGTGATGTGATTCCATGGATGTTTTCCATATACTGTTAGGCAGACAGTGGCAATTTGATAAGAAAGTAACTCATGATGGTAGGAGTAACTGTCATAGTTTTGAGCTAGATGGGATAAAACATGTAATTCACCCTTTTACAAGAAGGTAGTACAACAAGGCAATCAACACCTAAAGTTCTGATGTTGTCAGGAAAGGAATATTTGCAGCAGATTGAGAAGGAAGAGTTGAATTATCTTGTGGTATGTAATCCAAGAGTGGTGATTATGATGACCAGTGTGACAGATCTACCTGAGGAGATTTAAGATATGTTGCGTGAGTATAGTAACATTGTGGTGGATGATTTACCCAATGAACTACCTGTTACAGAGAGAAATTCCTATGGCTTGGGGTACCACAACAGACAGCTTGACTCCAGAAATCAATCCTTTCCAATATGCAATAGAAATTAAATATCTA
>LPNX010821650.1:321897-332244 GCA_001517045.1 Pseudotsuga menziesii | reverse complement strand
CAGGAGTTGCAGGTCGTGGCACGGCGGTGGAATGCACAGGTGGTTTGGTAGTGGAGCACGGGATGGGACGCGGGAGGAGAAGCGACAAGAAGGGAGGAGAGATGGGAGGAAAACACAGAAGTGTTGAGGGGAGGAGTTGACGGGAGTGTGAGGGATGACGACAACGCAGAGAGACGACGATGTGGGTGATACACAGTGGGAAGAACGCGACAACAGATGGTTTTGACGGCGGTGACTGTGCACATGCGGTCAATAGCTCTGATACCAATGGACTGACTGAATCCAGCCAAAGCTGTTGCGAATCGACTGTCAAACGATAAATATGAATAATGACAAATTGATGATGAAGATATGATACAATAGAGAAAAATATCCTAGTTTTATATGCCTCGATGATGACTTTGTGTAAAGTCACATCTCTTGTGAGTATTTAGTTATTTATTAATCAATTATTAATTATTAGTTGTAATTATTTTTGTAACAGATACTTTTGGGTAATGCCCTTGGAAAAACCTCGAAGTAAATACTAGAGAACTAAGAGAGAAATTTTATTATGACGAAGAAAAATTCAGGAATGTTAACACATTAATTATAAAAGCATGAAATATGTATCACTTCCTAGAAAATTGTGCCTAATTGTTGTACAACATGTAAGGCCTCCAACCACAATTTGGATGCATAAAAGAATTTCCCAATCAATAGTAAACAACATACAAACTATACAGTCTAGAAACAAAAGTAAATGTGGTTGTACGACCCAACAATAACCTCATAGGTGCGATTGTACAAACACGTCCATACACTGCTGTACAAATAACAATATCTTCCTTGGTTTTTGTGCCCACATTGCCTTCTCTCAATTTTTATGGCCACGTTGTCTTCGGAGATGTGCCCTCTTCCCTCTTGCTGCATCTCTTCCTCTCTCTTCTTCACTTTCAACTCTCCAAAACTTCTATTCACTCAATAATGTGTCTCTCCACTCTCCTTAGGTCTCTTTTATAATTTAATTAATGATTCTTCACCTTCTCCTGGATCTCAACGGTTAAAATTAGATCTTGGCCTCACTAATCAATGATCATGACTTAATCTCTCATTGAGATGAATTAAATCACTTAAGTCACTTGAGTCACTCAAATTTTATAAATTCACTTAATTTATTATTTATTAAAGTCACTTTAGAAAGTGTTCACCTAGAGAATGTTGCTTGGACACTTCCACATGCTAGACACCGCCAATGTAAAAGTACTTGTCCGAGCTACTCCACTAAAAAACTAACTCTCTTTTAGTGAGGAAGGTACTTCTGGAACCTCCACCTGGATCTGTCTCCAACCTTATCACTCCATGTTTGAATTTTTGTGCCATTGATCTACAAGCAATGAGTGCAATTGAAATGTATAATTGTGTAGAGGAATGGAATGAAAAATGTACACTGAAGAAGACAAATTTCAGAGAAAACTGATAAGAATTGATCAGTAAATTACAACATTAATCTTCATTAATTCCAACAGTATACAACATTGTTACAATATATAGGATTCAAATCATATGGGGCAGATTTGAATCTACCAGCTGAATAGCTAACTAGGAGTGTCTAAATCACTGCATGGGATCCACTAGTCTAACTCCTGATGTCTAAATCATTCCGAAAATCAGTTAAACTAGTTAAATTGATGAGGTAGGTGGAAAAAGGCTCCACTTCTCCATGCAACCAAGCAAAACTGATGCTAAACTAACAGAGAGTGATCTAACTGAAAGTAACTAGAGGTTAACTTAGCATAACTGCTTACCAACTACAACCAACTGATGGAGGTTGCTGATGGTGGCACCTAGAGTGTCTCCTAGAATGTAGGGATTGGCCTTAGAGGCACATAAACACATGCATGAACATGCAGTATGTGGCAGTTGACCTATCCATATGTTCCCCACACTCTAGTGGTTGGTATCGGTGGCACCAATGGCATCGGTGGCACCAATGGCACCAATGGCATTGGTGGACCCAATATCAGGGTGGACCCAATGGTACTAGTGGCACCAATGGTACCAATGTCACCAATGGCACAGATGGAACCAATGGCACCGGTGGACCCAAATATCATGGTGGCGCCAAACTCAAGTAAATGACTCCTAAGTTAGGCAAGATGATCTAATAGTATATATGGGCAAGGGAGGATTATATAATCCTAACACCCCCGCTTAATCCTAACTTGGACAACTTTGGGCCCTGACAATTAGGAGAAAAGTCACCCATGACAATCTAAAAGAAATAAAAGCTGCTTAATAAAATAAGGGAAATGGGGAAAACCTCATGGGAAACCCCCCCTCAAAATAAGCAGGAATTAGGAAAACAAACTATACTTAAGAGAACATTTTCCTCTTTGGGTAAAAACTTGTAAAATTTTTGCTGCAATTTGCAGCACTATGCAGTATCTTGGTTCTTCTGTGCAACAATATCCTTAGACTGTGCATGTGAACTTATCCAAAATAAATGATTATGTCTGAAGGAATTTTCCTCTTTGGAAGAATAATAATATGCTCAACTGAATCAAGAACATAGACAACTAGAAGATAAAAACTGGACCCATGTAGAGAAACTGAGATCAACTGATGAGATAGAAAAAGTGCTTGAGAATTCGAACCATGTGAGGAAAACCCAAGCAACTGATATATTTCGGAATTGGAAATCAAACCATGTGAGGCAAAGTCAGCTCCAACTGTTAGGAGCAAGTGTCCAGGTGAATGCAGAATGTCTCCATCTTTATTAGTTTTGTGAGGAGATGCGCATGTGATGAAGTAGGAAGGTAGAGAATCCCTGGGACTGTGGAGAGCGAATTCTCAATATCCATAATATGATATAGCTTCAAAAATAACCAATGATTCACAAAATATAATATCAGCAAACTCATGAGAGAAAACTGACATCAAATCCCCAACATTTTTTTTGAAAGAGACTTGAGGTACTTGATTTTTCACACCAAAATTGATGAGAACAACTACAAGCATTATTGGAGGTTCTTGAAGCTTAAAAATTGAACCAAATAAGGTCATATCAGATCCAAGAGTGTGGAATAGAGGTTTCAAGTGCCCCACCGAGATGGTAGATACACCATTTTCTCCTTCTTCAACAAAACTCTGAGTATTGGTGCATGCAATCATGTAGGAATTTGCTGGAAACTCTAGATGAAAGAGAGTGAATGGATCAGTCCTAAAATATGACATTTCTTTCAAAATAACCAAATCATTACTTTTTTGCACATCAACAACAACACTAGAGAGAGAAAAATCAAATTTCTCTTCATTTTCTAAAGCAATCACTGATAAAATTTGCACATAATTTAAAATAGAAGAACCATGGGAGAATGTTTGCATAGAATGGAAGGAGAGTTTTTCTTCAATAAAAAAGATTCAAATGTCTTCTTCTACATCAACTATATGAGAAGATGAGATATCAGAGATCTCATAAACTTCCGTAGCAACAGGAGAAGGAGTCACTCTAAGGAGACTTTCTTCAATTCGAATTGACTGTGTCAATGATTCTGCTTCTTCTTCATCTTGAACAACTTCATTAGAGAGAATAGAGGTCGATAATTTTGAATAAATAACTCTTGTGGTGTTGGGTGTGCTCTCCAAATCGCTATAATGATCCTCATTGTGCTTGCCAAAGGTTCTATCCAATTCTGTCCAGATTTCCTTTGTGTATTCAACATAATCAATAAGGTAGTGCAAGCTTGGAGAAAAGGCTAGACATATTGTTCCAAAATATCTATCACTGTCATTTATCCAGTCATTCTCATCTTCATAACACCCTTTACTAAGTCCAATAGATACCTCATAGAGACCTTCTCTCTTTAGAGATGAAATCATCTTCAATTTCCACTCTGAATATCTAGTGAATGGAGTACAAGGAGGAACTGATAATATCGAAGAAATATTGAAGTTGTACCTATCACTGCAAAACCAAAATGAATTCACAATCATGTCAGTTTCAATCCTTCCATATCGACATGTACACTTTCTCAAGGGCCATCACACTTGCAGAGACTTCTATGGATGAATCCAAAGTTAGCAATGCACAAATTGAAGGATTTATGTGGAAACCCAACTGCTTTTGGTGTACAATGGAGATCATTCAGACTTGCTTCTAGCATGAACAAGGATCTGATACCATGTTTGAATTATTGTGCCATTAATCCACAAGAAATGAGTGCAATTGAAAGGTATAATTGTGCAGTGGAATGGAATGAAAAATGTACACTGAATAAGACAAATTTAGGAGAAAATTGATAAGAATTTATTAGTAAATCACAACATTAATATTCATTAATTCCAGCAGTATACAACAATGTTACAATATGTAGGATTCGAATCATATGGGGTAGATTCGAATCTACCAAGTGATTAGCTAACTAGGAGTGTCTAAATCACTGCATGGGAGCCATTAGTCTAACTCCTGCTCCCTAAATTAGTCCGAAAATCAATTAAACTAGTTAAAGAAGTTAAACCGACGAGGTAGGTGGAAACAAACACCACTTCCCCATGCAACCATGAAAAACTGGCGCTAGACTAACTGAGAGTGATCTAACTAAAAGTAACTGGAGGATAACCCAACATAACTGCTTACCAACTACAACCAACTTATGGAGGATGCAGGTGGCACTCATTGTGGCTCCTAGAATGTAGGGACTGGTCTGAGAGGCACATAAAATCATGTATGAACATACAGTAAGTAGCATTTAACCTCTATTTTTGTTCCCCACGCTCTAGTGGTTGGTACCGGTGGCACCAATGGCACTAATGGCACCATAGGACCTAAGCACCGGTGGACCCAATGGTACCAGTGACACCAATGGAACCAATGGCACCAATGGAACTGATGAACCCAGTGGCACCAATGGACCCAAATATCACGGTGGCACCAAACTAAGGTAAATGACTCCTAAGTTAGGCAAGATGATCTAATAGACTATATATCGACAAGCGAGGATTATATAATCCTAACACTCCATAAGCTTCTATAGTTTCTCCCTCTAAACTAGAAAGCTTCTCTGCCACTTACATTGGATCATGTGCCGAAAACCCATTTATTCAAATTTGAAACATGCTTCGAGGAGTCTCCTGATACTCTAGATCATCCAAATAAGTCATCTCATACCAATTATCTCTTTTGAAATTACTCAAAGATCCCACAAAGTACTCAAAGATCCCACACAACCAAATGTCCTTGATACTTTCCCAGACCTTGAATCGAATATCCCCTTAGACCCAATCATAGGCTGTCCCAACAACATGTATAACCTCCCCCATTTAACACCAAGCATTGCTACTGTGTCCTGGGTAGCTCTATATAGATATATAAGTACTTGTCCATGTTGGAACACTATGCTATTTCCATCGTCATCCAAAGTTAATACTAAAAAAACACTAAACTTCAACTATGGTACTAACATTACTTCTACCACCTCCATAGATCCTCCTAACTCTAGTTGGAATCTCACACATCCAACCCTCTTTACTACATGCATGGTGTCGACTCCACTATCCACATAGAAATATGATTCTATCTCTAAAACACCCATTCTCCCTTGCACTACCATTGCCTGAAATACAAGAGAGCATAAATAATTCCTTCTCAAACTTCTTAAAAAAGTACTCAATCTCAACTAATCCTGTTGTTTGTGTCTCATTATTGTCCTTATTATTTTGTTTGGACATTGATTTGCATAGTGTCCAGTGTTGTGACATGCAAAACATTTCACTTTTCTCATGTCCCTCTTCTTTCCTTTTTCTTTTGTCTTCTTCTTTTTATGAAGTACAACATTCTCCTCACCATCGCCATGCTGCTGACTTGTGTGGTTGGAGCTTTACTATCAACTTTCTTGTATAAATTGTCCCAAAGCTAGACCATACCGGAATTTTCTCCCTAGCAACAATCGCACAAAGTCTTGCAATGGTTTTTGAAAAACCATTCAAGGGAGTTCTAACCAATTTTTCATTATCCGCTATCTCACCAAAAACACCCAACTCATCACATACTTGTGAAATTCTGGTATTGTATGATGTAAAATTGTTAGTCTTGGTGATCTTAGTATCTCTTAGTTATTCCCTCAAAACTAGTTTCTTGTTTTGATTGTTGGTTTGGTACAACTTTATCAAAACTGACCACATATCAAAGAAATTTTTTTAGTAGTCACATGGGGCATAATGTGGTCTTTCATTGCATCAAGAATGATCCAATTTCCTTCACATTCTTCTTATTATATTTATATCCAAAAGAGAATGATTGGTAGGAACTGTGACATTTTTTTCAACTACTCCGATAACTCACATTCCTCCAACAATAAAGTGATCCTCTCCTTCCATGGAATAAAATTCGATGCACCCTCTAGCCTATCCTCAAACCCCAAGCCAATGTTAAAGACATAATTCACTGACTAAGCACCAACTCAATCCCACAATGCTAGGTGAAATAAACCAGTGTAGATCCAAATCCTAGGCTCTATCAAGCACCGAGATGGATCAAATCTCTCGAGGTGCAAACCTCTTCTTAGGTATCCATTGATTTGATTCAACCAAAAGACACATCTTTTTATTTAAGGTCCACATATAATTTTATTATTATTAATATTTAATATTATTTATGGCTGACATATAATATTTTTTATTTTGTTAGGAAAGAACATTGCATCATTTCCCCACACATGGTTTTAAAACCATATGCAAGGCCCTCCTACAATCATGGGTTGTTTAGGAGGTCTTGCACATGGTCTTAAAACCATGTGCAAGGCCCTCCTAAACCATGTACAATAAAACCATGGGTTGTTTAGGAGGCCTTGCACATGGTTTTAAAACCATGTGCAAAGCCTCCTAAACCATGTACAATAAAACCATGGGTTGTTTAGAATGCCTTGCACATGGTTTTAAAACCATGCACAAGGCCAACATTTTTTTGGGGATAATTCAATTTTGTGTTTTTTTCTTGACCCACATATTTTTTTTACGGATAATTAAATTTTTACTTTTTTCTTGTTTTGTTAGGTAGGAAGATTACAACATCTCCCCCATATTAGATTGTTTTTGTGACCGACATTTATTTTGGCCTATTAGAAAATTTAGTTTTTATTAATAAAAATAACGTTATGAAAGTGATATTATTTTTTATTTTGTGTTACAAAATCTCTCCCATAATATTCACTATCACTATTATTTGCCGACATGTTACAAAAGTTACATCACGTTACAAGATCTCTCCCATAATATTCACTATCACTATTATTTTTGCCGACATGTTAGTAACGTTACATCACGTTACAAGATCTCCCCATACTGGGCTGTAGAGCGCCTCTCGGCTCAATGAACAATACTCTTACTACCCCCTTGTGTTAACTATCCTTTCCAGTGACTAGTTTTTTTTTTAGAGACCCTGAACTGATACCATATTATTTAAAAAAAAAACCCAAAAACCATTTCCACTTCCCATAAATTTACTTCATAGAGATTATTTGCATGGAAAATAAAATATTCTAAATTTGAAAACTTATGAATGCAAATACACTGGATTTAATCAACAAATCATAGTGAAATCATAAACAACACACACATTTGAACACAGATATTTCTAGGCAATGCATTTGGAACAACCTTGAAGGAAAAATGTGATGACTGCGAGATAAATTTTATTATGCTCACAGAGAAAGACTTAGGAATATTACAACATTAATTATAGAAGCAAGAAATATGTACCAATTCCTATAAAATTGTGGCTAATTGTTGTATGACCTATACAACCTCCAAAAACAATTTAAATGCCTAAACAAACATGCCCAATCAACACCAAACAACATACAAACTGTATAATCCAATCACATAAGTAAATGTGGTTGTACGACCTAGAAATAACCTCACATGTGCGACTATACGTAAACAACCATACACTGTTGTACAAACATCAAGCTCCTCCTTGCTTTTTGTTCCCACACTGTCCTCTCAATTTCTGTGCCCACGTTGCCTTGGGATATGTGCCCTCGTCCCTCTTACTGCAACTCTTCATCTCTCTTTTTCTTTTACAGGTCTCTAAAATTTCTCCACTCAATAATGTGTCTCTACACTCTCCTTAGGTATCTTTTATAATTTAATTAATCACTCTTCACCTTCCCTTAAATCTCAACGGTCATATTAGACCTTTGCCTCACTAGATCAATGATCATGATTTAATCTCTCATTGAGATGAATTAAATTACTTAAGTCACTCAAAAATTAGAAAATTCACTTAAGTCATTAAATATAAAAGTCACTTTATAAAGTGTTAACCTAGAGAGTGTCGCTCGAACACTCCCACATCCTAGACACCACCAATGTGGAATTACTTGTCCGAGATACCCCACTAAAAAACTAACGCTGATATGATTTGAATACTATTGAGTAGTGGCACAACTATTTGTCTTTTCTTAACTAAGGACACCCATTGACATGTCTAGTAATGCGTGGTTCTCTAATAGTACAAGTTAGTTTGGATTATTGGCTCATATGGCAATCATATTTCATATGCCATCACAATCATAATAGTATCACTACCATGTATAGGGTATCATTTCTAGTGGTGCATAATCTAAACATAATTCTCATAGATTATCACGAGCTCCACTTTGCGGATTATGCTTTGCTAGAGAGCACACCTTAGATACATTGTTTCTTTTGATTTAAAAAATACATAAATTCTCATGCATTCATATATATGTACATTTTCATTCATATATACATTTCTCAACACTTCACCATAAATATTACTCTTACACATATAAAATGCTTTGCATACATGATTTTACATCTTACTTTCCTTACATAAATTTTATATTGTCTGAATATATATATATATATATATATTGATCCGAAAACGAGATCTTTGCTACTCTATGACGTTAACATGAATTGCATAAAGACCATGAATGAAGCTCACAAATCCATAAGAAGAGAACCAAACAACATAGACAATATGCACATAAAGACAACAAGTTGATAACGGAGTTCGTCCAGGATGGACTACGTCTTCGGGACTGCTTCTCAATAGGAGGGCCGATCTATAATCTCAGCATGAAGGCAAAATACATGGAAATGATACAATGATACCTTGGCGACAATGGTCAGGAAGAGAACCTCTGCCCAAAACACAACAAGACTGCTTCCAGCAACTCCGAAGCCTGAAGACAGTGTAAAACGAGTATAAACACTCATACCTTCCTCCTGCAGAGCTACGCAATATCCCTTCTCTCCTTTAGCTACAAAGTCTCCACTCCAAAGCATGCTTGACAATGGCAAATGAGAGAGTTTATATAGGCTTGTATGGACTCCTCTCACATGATCCTCATGGTTTCTCAAGTTACAACAATTTTGCCTATTAAGCATATGGTTACAACTCCATGTTTGGTTATCATGTGGTTGGGCTCTTTATTAAATAATAAACAAACATATTTAAAAATACCATTTTTAAAAAAAGGCATGCCCTTTTGTTGGCTTTTCATATGGTTAAAACCATATTATGATAATAACCATACCAACCCACTTTTTAAAACTTTAGCCCAAAGTTTGTTATGCAAGTGGTGGCGCTCCAACATATATAATGTAGTCCGTTGAAAGTTTGTTATAAAACATGTGTTTAAGGAGTGGCGCGTCCCACGTGATTTTCATGGGTTGTAACAACCTTGTCACATTGAAAACCATGGGTCGGGGCTTGCCCCAGCCCTTTTTGCGCCATTATGAACCTCCTCTAGTTTAAATATAACAACCTTAACACACATACCAATAACCACATGTAGCCCGAGTGGTGAAGGCGCTTAGCTTTCTTTACAGAGGTCATGGGGTCGAACCCCGTGGAGGCCATAATTCTACATCTGACCATTTTGGCCAATTCGGGCCTGCCACGTGGTAGGCACCGATTGGTCCAACTCATCGGCCAATTGTCGGCCAGCTCAGGTGAGTCATCTGCCACGTCATCGAGCCGTACTTCCATGTCACCATCCGTATAGCTAGTCAGCAGTATGCCAGCTCGGATCCGTACTGCCACGTGTCACCTTGTGATTGGTCCGTACTGTACGGATGCCATGTGTCATCCTCTGAGTGATGCCACGTGTCATCTTTTGGTTGGTCTGTACACCTGCCATGTCATCTTGTCCGTACCACACGGATTCCACATGTCACCCTGTCAGTGGTGCTACGTCATCATATTTGTACAGTATGGATGCCACGTGTCACCCTATCAGTGGTGCCATGTGGCACCTCTTTTTTCCAAATTTGCCTGTTGACCTTATAGAACAGAACGTGATAACTTTCTCATACGGAGTCTGTTTAAGGTGAAAT
>LPNX010821650.1:301171-319708 GCA_001517045.1 Pseudotsuga menziesii | reverse complement strand
TATATATATGATCAACTCACAATGGAAGGAAATTATGATAAGACAATAAAACTTATAATCTAATGTTTCTAATACATAACTATTATATTATATTATCTTAGTTAACATCTAGCAAAAAAAACATTACAATCTAGGTATAAGCTTATATCCTATTAATATTCACTATGTAACATAGGATTTATATATAAATACATAAAAATAATATAATTTAATATGTTAAAATGTTATGATACAAGTGTTTATTAATATAAATATAGCAATAAATACTCCTATTTAAAATCTCTTAACCAAATAATGTACCTTTATTTTTTGATAATAAAGTGTTATTAGATTCATTGTTACTTAATATAATTTAAATTTAAACTCATTACTCTTTATAAACCAATCACATAACTCCGTATTCTTAGCGAATTTATTTTTAAGATGATCTTAAATTGGAATTTTCAATAACTTAGAAAAACTTTTAAAAGTTGGATATGGTTCAACATTATCCTTAGTAGGATAGATATTTTAAATAATCAACTTATTTAGAGTGGTCAAAATGCGTGTATATATAACGTCACATAATTTACATGTACTCTCTCCCATTTGAATTTTTTTCTATCTCTAACCTCTACACTTTTTGTTATTGTTGTTTTTGATGTGTATTTAAAAGACATAATTTGGATTTAAAAGAAAATCCTTCTAAGATATACAATACACTTTAAATAGTTTGTTAAAACCACATAATTAGCTTTTGCAATTTTATTGTAAGCCCTATAAATGATATTTAAATATCCCATAAATGGAACCTATAAAAAATTTCAAATGCAAACTAAGGCATTATTATTTCCACATTTTTCTTGGTCTTTGAAATATACACTATTAAAATGCGGCGGATCTCTTTTTATGTTCAACACTTCAACTAATTAAATTATATTCATAAGAATATGCTTACCTTTACTCCAACTATATAGTACACACTTTATTTTATATATGTAATCATCTCAGTTATTTCTCTTACAACCTAAAATTCATGTAGCTAATGTTAATGACAAAACCTTCTAACTATAACATGATTTTTATAAAGTACCCCAATGTATTCACATTCAGTTTTATTACATGTTATTTTACTTTATCTTTTTAGATTCTCATTTTCAAAAGTTGCATACTTTTCCTATAATTTGTCATACATAGTAGAGTAATATTTATAAACTTATCAAATTCTTTACAACTCTCTTAGTGATCAACATATTAAAAATAATAATAATAAATAAAAACAAGCATTTAAGATGAACACATGTTTTTACTGAAACCACATTTACTCAAGCCCTTAAATAGACTTCATCATACCAATATTTTCACCAATACTTACCATAAATTGATTATTAATCACCATTTTCATATATAATCTTTTTCATTTTTTATGCCTATAATGGTTACTCTAATTCTATGAACATCTTTATCTCTTGAAAATTGCAAATTTACTTTCACTCACTTTTATATTTAGTATTAAAGGTATATTAACACAAGTAATTCAAATAAAAACTAAAAACCTAATCGTATTATTAAATAATTACATATGTCTTACCCCATACTTTACCACATAGAAAAATATTAATTACTCATCCCATTTCTCATTTAATAAGTGATATCCCATACTTTTGAGCTTACATAATTTCTTCCAATAAATTTGACATGTTTCAATTTAGCTTATCCCTTATATACAATGTGATATGCTTCTATTTTTTATATGATTTAAAACCAACAAAATAGTATGTACACATTATATTAATTCTAAGGAATACACATTATCTTTGATTACTGATGCTTAGAAATTACACCTTGGTTGTTTTATAAACATAACATTATTGCTTAGAAATTACACCTTGGTTGTTTTATAAACATAACATTATTTTTGTTGTTGTGATCCTAAAATAATCTCATTACTTCTCTCTCTCTCTCTCTCTCTCTCTCTCTCTCTCTCTCTCTCTCTATGCATCATTGCAACTAGAAATTCCATGAATTTGACATAACAATTGTTGTCCCTCAGGTTGTACCTCGACTAGATTAGGTATGTCTTTGACTTTTCAGGATAGCTTCTAACTTCAAGTAATATAAACACACGCTATAGTCGAAACAAAAATTCCAAGGAGGGATGTGCATATAGCATCGTCTCTATGCCACTTTAGGTCAGTAAGACAATACTTTGACCAAGGGAGGGAACCCTTGAAAGTGGAAGGTAGGAATGCTAGTATGTCACCCTAGGTACCTTAAAGATATACTTTGCAAATACTTGAATAGATTTACAACTAAAATTTGAGGTGCATGGGGGAAAATATTAGCTGCAAAGTATTGTGAGCATTGAATTTAAGAGGGAGGCACAAATATATGACAAGACAGAAAACTAAAAATAAGAACAATCAAGGCCCCTTAAACATAACCCAATTCTTTGAGGAATAAACATGAACATTAAATACATCCAAAAGTAAAACATTAACAACTTTTCGTTAACATGTATTCAATAAACCATTGAAAATCATACATGTGAGGAAATTTTCAGATCCATATGACTCTAAGTATATAGATAACGACATTTCATATTGGTTCAAAAGTACATTCAACATCATATAAGACAATTCTAATTCAAAATACATGTGTTAGTCTTGCCTCAGTCCTGGTTTTTAGAGCACACCATCTTTATTTTCATCGATACAATAATGAATACAATGGGGGGATTGATTCATCTCTATCATGGCCCTCGTTGTCTTTTTTATCCACAACAAAATTTCTCTGATCCTATATTATGAGAAAAGAGGCAAATAAGAAAGAGAATGGACTGTAGATCCTAGCAACATTTTTCATCTTGTAGACTCATATAAAGGTACATATCTCCTTTTTGCACTTCTTCTTTCTTTCATCTCGTAGATTCATAGAAAGGTACAATTTCTCCTTTTTGCACTTCTTCTTTCTGAGCTTAAATATGCTCTTTGGTTTTGACTATTCCCTTTTAGGGTTGATACAAAGCATGATTTTGTTTCTTCAATTGATGTCTTTCGGTTGAGGTGGTGTAGTTGATTTCATGGATGACTCACTCCTGAGTGTTTATGGTTCGCCGTCTTTTTTCATCTTGTTCCTCTTTTTATATTTCTTTATATATATTTCTTAGGAGACTAAGAGGGTCCCACTATGTTTGTTGTTGGCAATGACTAGTGTTTCTCCCTTGCGTCTTGAGGATGTTGTTGCTTCTCCATCACAAAATCCTTCAATGCCTATATGTTCTTCCAATCTCGATAAAATAAACTTGGTCCACTCTTCAAAATCCTTAAATATTTGTCTAGCTCAGATTGAGGTGTGTATTCGATATCTCTCGATCTATAAATCATATTGTTTAATAATGAAGTAGTAGAAATTGGGGGCCATTCATGCAATTCACTTGCGGTGGGAGAATTTACCTTTGAAGGAATTGCTTTCAGGTATGGGATTTTTTCTTGGACTTTTTGGATGTATAAGTTCTTTGATTTCAACTCAAAATTCTTGTTCCATAGAGATGGAAACCCATTATGTACCATTTCTATCATTGTTTTAAAGAAGGGGCTGGCTAGAGCCGAAAATTCTTTTAATTTTTCTTTCGGTATTCTCATAGAGGTGAATTTATGGATATAGTTATCCATGTGCATTATGTACCATTTCTTATCGTATATATGCATAGATTTTAATTTCTCCAGGGTCAAGGTATTTATCATTGTTTTGGATATTTTAGCCACCTGATATTTATTTTTGTATGTCTGCTTAGTTTTGTCCAAATACTCAATTGCTTCTAAATAAACTTTATAGAAACTTAGGGAAATTTTTATATGAGCTCGAATCTTAAGCAAATGCTCAAAGAATTGATTCTATAAGACTTGCTTGATATTTATCATCTTTTCCACCATTAAGGCCTCGATCGAGGCATCTTCATGTTCTCATTTCCAATGTTCCACTTCTAACTTAAGCTCAACTACTTCTTTATTCATGCTATAGACCTTTTGTTTTGATTTGTTGAGTTTTGGTCCTTGTACTTTGATATTTTCATTCTTATTCTCAATGATGTCTTGTAGCTTGAAAGTATCCAACTTATTATCAGATACCTGGGATTTCCATTCATTTCTTTCTTGGTCATTTTTCTCCAACCTTTGTCGTAGTTTAGTTATCTTCTCATCTAGGCCCGTGCTTTGAATGATAGTAGGATGCAACTTTGATTTTCTTATTTTTTTGGAAAACTTCACCTTGTAGGAATCTATCTATAAAGTTGCCTCATCCAATTTGTTTCTGGTTTCTCTTGCTTCTACTTTTGATTGCCACAACTCTATGATTCTACCCCTTTTCACATTTTCCAGTTCAATTAACAAGACGTTTTTACTTTTTGGAAATTACAACTCATCTTGGAGTTGTTGATACTTTGACATCTCTTGAAGAGTAGAAGGGAAATCTTGGGTGACTTGATATTATTCTAACTCCTTGATCCTTTGATTCTTCTTAGATAACATGGAACTTAAAACTTCAGTTTAATCCCGTGGGCCTTTACCTATCTTGATTACAAAGACTAGAATTAATGGGATTTTCACCTTTTTCGAGCTAAATTTATTGTAATTGATAATTAGTATCTTGCTGGGTGGTCATTATACCTTCCTTTTGTATCCTTTCTTCCTTTGATTCCATTGTTGTTTTGACTGTTTCACTCCTTTTCTTTTCTAGATACTCCTCAGGGATTTCTCCAAGTTTTCTTTTCTCAACATCTAAGGATTCTTTCATAGTCTCCTTGATTTTATCCCTTTCCTCTTGAATAATCTCTTCCATTTGGAGAGGAGAGTGCATTCCTACATTGTGGTTGTCTTGATCGCGTTAATTCAATTTATTGTGAGACAAGCATGGATAATAGTTACAACTATATTAAAAGATGCCTCATTTAGCTCACTGGTCCTTGTATCTACCAATTCATCTAGCTTCCTTTCACCATGGAAAACCTGTACTTTCCTGGATGTATCAGCTTCTTTATGCTGATATCCTTTACTTAACTCTGAATGCTTCTAATATGAAGAAACTTTAGCCTCTTTATGTTGTTGTATCATCTTTGATTGGATGTGCTCCCATCTCGGTGGTATCAAAAATTCTTGGCCCCTTTCTTGGTGAGACTGATGTGGCACTCTCTCAAGGGTCATTACGTTATATATTTATGTTGATATTGATTGTTCTTGATCTAACCAACCTCTCTCAACCTCAAGGTCTAAAATACTAGGTCTTTGCATAAGTTGGTTGAATTCTATATTGCCTTGTCCTTCTTTCCCAAGTACTTTCTTTGAATAAAATCCCATAGAGAACACGATTGGCAAGGAATTCTGAAACAACCCTATCTTTCTGGGAGGTGAGGGGATACAAATATCCATAGTTGAGATTCCTCCTTATTCCCCGCCACTTTCTTTATCCTTTGATACTAGTATGACCTCTCTTTCCTCTTCTTGGGAGTTTGAATCCATTCTAGAATCTTTCCTTCATTCATCATGAGCATGGTATTCTTAATATAAATCGTCAAACCTCTTGTATTCATGAATAGACAAATAAAGAGCATTATCTTTCAGTAGGTACTTCCTCATCCTCGACTAGTATCTTGTTCTTTTTGTCATTGACATTGTTGTGTTCTATATATTCATCATGTCCTTTTTGTAGAGGCACTAGGAATTTCATTTCTCCTTCATGGATTTGAGCTCTTTTTGGCATGTATAATGTATAATAGGGAGGGACCTTAGAGGGTTCTGGAGTAGGTTTAATAAAAGCTTGAGACATCACCTTAGTGTGTTTTTTCTGCTCTTGGATTATCTTTTGCACCTCTTTGAAGGTGTCATTATTGGAATATATTTCCAATTCTGGTTTGGACTAACGATCTTGAGGGTTCAGGAGATATCTTCCCTTCTCTAGTATGATTAAAATATGCAGATCATATTTCCAAGCAACATCGAACTTCATTTCTAGCTTTTCCAAAATGTCTATAACTTGCTTGAGATATTTCTTGCTATTAATGGCATATCCTCCCATAGATATGGGAAAAGTGGATCTCCCTTTCCTTTTATCCTGAAAAAAATGAATGTTGTTTACTTCTGTCATCTTCTTGAAATATTCCAGGATAAAATTTCTAGCAGTGAGCAACTTGGGTAACTTATAAAAAGGGTTTTCAGTGCCATAAAATCTAATCACAGCGTAGTCCTTATATAAAAACTAATCTCCCTTTCTAATAGCCTCACCTAGCTACAAGTATGGTCTAATCTCTTGAGGAATGCATTTGGGTTCGGTCCCAATGATTAAAGCAAAGGTATTATACATAAACATAGACACAAAATGAGTCCCAATGACCCCCTCTTCTCCTTTCTTTATCTAAGGAATTCAATCATAAATTCTATTTCGAGAATCGCCTTTAGTTCTTTGGAGATCTATGTATTCAAAGTGATAAGACTAGTGGAAAAGGAGAAAATACTCAATATAATAATAACATATGGAAACTATAGTGTCATTGAACTCTACTATATGGGATCTTATTCCAACGTTAAGGTATCTGCGTAGGTGAGAGCAAATGTATAATTATAAGTATCAATCATTGCATCCATTTCTTCATTTATGTCTTTTTCATAATCTCTACCTAATATCATTGTCAAAGATGAGATGACTTCCTCATTATAGGGTAACCAATTTGCATGCTTCCATGGTTTAAAAGGAACTAGGGATTGCTTGTGGGAAGCTACAAGTCAAGCTCACAACTTCACATTTTTTCATTACTAAGCCTTCGATAGAAGTTTGCTTGATCTTCTAGAGATATTGTATCCCCAAAAGGATTAGTCCCTAACATTATGGAAATCAAAACACTTGGGATTTCAAAAAGAAGGTTCTGGCCATCACTAGTATGTATGGTAGACATGGTTGGGTTGTAAATGTTTGCACATAAGTTGACAAATTCAGGGAAAGGGAAGGTATCAAGGACTAGGTGTTGGGATAACTCAGATTTCTAGAATTTTCACGTGGCTTCAGACATTTGCAATTTTTTGAGAGCTGCTCCTATGAGTTACTGTGTTGTGGTTTTGGTTAGTTCAGGTGGGGATACCTTGGATGATTGGTCAACGAAGGGAAAAATATCAGAGGAGGATATCTGTGAGACATCATAATGGTCAGAAAGAGCTCAAGAGGACGTGATAGAGGCAATAACCTTTCTCTTTTTCATCTTGAAATATGGTACTTGAGGTAGGGTAGGTTCAGATGGAGTAGACCATAACATGGTTACCACAGGGGAGGATATTTCACAATGCTTACTCGATGAAAAATCACTTTGGGGTATCTTTTAAATAGAGAAAATTTCGAGGGATTGATAATTATACTTCCTTGAATCCACTATAAAAACCATGCATGAGTTCCCTTGTTCAAATTTGATCATTTATAGCTCAACTTCCAGGATGACAAGGTCACTAAACATCTTTCTCCAGAGATCTTAATGGTATGAATCAAAGGAAAAATAGGAGGTGATTTTATTCTCTTGGAATGTTTTTGTTGCGACGCAAGCTTTTAAAGCCATTAAATCCTCTTTTATATGAATTTTAATGTTGCTCTGGAGGCACCAAGGGATTTTTTAAGCTGTAAGTATGGGCGTATCTTGTTGGACACACCGAGCACACTGAGAGGGTGGGGGGCATGAGCAATGTGTATAGATTTTGTTACTTTTTCAATGTTAACAATCATCAACAACTTATTAAATATTATTTAGAGTACATTATTATCATTATATCACCAATTATGGCTCATCATCACATATCATCATATCATCATCACATAGGAAGCATAGCAAAAATCAATACACAATATTTTTACATGGAAACCCAAGTCCTGGGGGGAAAACCACAGAAGCATTATAATAATAGTTTTCCAACAACAACTCGAAGGAGGAAACAACCCCCTTATTACAATGAATTCAATTCTCCAGCTACAACTGAAAGGAGGCTATAAGGCCTTGATTTATAGGATACAACCTGAAGGAATCCCCAACTCCCTAGTTCTCGAGCTACATCTAGAAGGAGGCTACAACCCCTTTTCCTTGCCCCATCCTGCCACCCTGATATGAAGATAGAAAATGCTGAACCACGACTGCATCGATCCTACGAACCTGCTAATTAACACTTATACTACACTACACAATATGTACCACATTGCACAACCATTGCCACTACTAACCAATTCTCATCATTTGATGACTACTCATCAATTGACCAATGTCCACTGTATCACATTGCTTATCGACTTGTAGAATAAACCCATCCAATCAAAATGTACCAATCAATCTGTTTCTGACATTAGTCGACTTAGTCAATCTGAGTCTAACCAACTGCACACCAAAATCTATCCACCTAAGTCAAACCAACTGCTCATACAACTCATCCAGTATGAGTCAGACCAACTGCACATAAGGAAACCTGTGCCAATCCTGCTCAACTGAACCAACCTTTACCAAGATGCTTGTGTACCTATGACAAACCAATCATATACTTGTGTTAATCTAATCAAGTTCTTTGACAGTTAACCAACCCTTCTTACTTGGCCTAGTTCATCAAGTAAGAGACACATTTGAGAAACCAAGAGACTTCACATCCGATCAACCAAACTTTGTCCAATCACACCAACTAAATGACACCACAACCAACCTCAATCATAGTCAAGGAATACTTGAAAGTTAAACATGATATACCTCAACCAACTAACCTCAGCCAAGAATATAAAATACTTAACCAACTATGTCAAACTTAGTCAATCTCATAAAGTCTTAGACACAAAAGGATTTTTCACTTACAATAGTCACTTACAATACTTCCAAAGGTTGTCATTAACAGTCAATAATAATCCATCTCCACAAGGGGCACCAAGGACTCAACAGTTGGAATCGATGACCATACACCATTGGTATCACTGGCAAATTAATCAACAATCTCCCCCTTTTTCATTGATGACAACGCCATAACTCCTCTTCTGAACAAGCTCCCTTTGTCAACAAAAATTATCTCCCCCTTTGGCATCAATGGCAAAGGGAACATCCTTTGACAATATTTCTCTGAATTAGGGCATGCTCCCCATGTCATCAACTTCTCTTCCTTTGTCAACTTTTCTTGTTGTTTGCATTAATGGAAATAAGATCTTCCTTTGGAAATATTGCTCCCCTATCATTAGACACTGTTGATATTTTGATGAACTTTTATTTTGTCACAAGGATACTGCTGGAACCAACTACTATACAATACTGAAAAGAGTGTGATCGTAGATCTCAAATCTGATAATCAGGTACATAACTCCTTTTACACATTTTTTGTACACTTCATATCACTGGTCGATAGTCTTCAAAATGGTATTGGATTTTTCCCAATATTTTCAACATTTCTACTTTGATCAATGGTGCAATATAATAACTTTATTCTCCATACTTCCAATAGGATGGTGGTTTTTCATGTCATTCGATTGAACTTTCTTTCTTCTCCAACTTTTCCCTGCATCCTGCAATGTTTTGTGAAATGACCATAGTGATAGCAATTGTAACAATGAATGAAAAACCCACTTTGATTTTTTCTTGGCATGATTTTTTCATGATCTCTGCAATAGATGGCTTTGTGACCATAATTATTACACTTGTAATAGTAGCCATTGAACATCATAGGGTATCTATGAGAAAATAGTCTTATTTGTGATGTACCTTCTCTTGATTCTTGTTGATCATGGGATATTATGAGAATACATGTATAAATGTTATTCTTTTCTTCCTTTTCCATAGACATTTCACTTTCTTCAATGTTCTTCTCGATCTTTGAATTTGCCTTTAATTGAGTAGCTGTTTTGTCCATATCTTCCTTAGAGAGAGGATCTTCAGTTCTTTATTTTGAAAAATTTCTATCTTTTCTTAGAGTTGTTTCATTAGATATTCTTCTATTTTCTTGACTTCTTCTACCTGTCTGTTTAGATCAACGATATTGTCTTCCATATGTCCTTTTTAATTCCGATCATCCTCATGGTATTTTTGCAGTTGACCTTTTAGTACATGATTCTCCTTTCTAAGTTCCTAGAGCTCCTTTTAAAATCCAAAGTTTGTCAGACACATCTTCCGTAACTCTTCCTTCAAGGATTTGATTTCAAGTTCTTGTTTTCTTCTTAATTTCTCTACCAATATTTCTTTAGTCTTGTAGGTACTTATCTCACTGTCTTTTCCTTGTAGCTTGCAGTTCAATTCTTTCTCCTTATCTTCTAACTATCTTTTGAGCTTGACAATTTCTTCTAACTGCTTTTCATTTAGAGTAGTTGACTTCTCAAGTTTATCTTCAAAGATTTGGATATGGCTTCTTTTATTTTGGTAGCTTCTTCGACTTGGACTTTTAGATCAATTATAGTCTGCGTGTCCTTCTCAGATTCTTCTTGATTCTTTTTCTTAGATTCATCCAATTCCTCTTGCAATACCTTATGGGATTCATATGCATGATCACAAGGCTACAACATGCCAATGACCATATATCGTCCAAGGGCCATCAAACCACCATATGTGTGGGTTCAATACCCAAAATTCTAAGGAAACCGAGGACCCCATAAGAATGGGTTCCAATATACCACCATACGTATGGGCTCAAGGACCTTTCAGGATTCCACAAGGTGCTCCAAAGCACAACTCATATATGTATGGGATTCACCCTACAAGAGGGACTTGGTGGTGTCAATGACTACCTGCGGGGTCACTGCAACTCCATCCCATCCCGGACTTGGAAAATTTACTATGAAAAAGGATAAATCATGAGCCCCAATATCACTTTTTCCACTCATTCTACTTTTTTAGAATTTAATCTTCTTCTTCATAGAAGCAGAAAAATGCAACAATTCCAGGCACAAAGAGGGCAACAACAACAACCACAAGAAAATAATATGTATGAGCATAATCACCATGCAACAAATCAACTATAATTTTAGTAGTAGATATTAATCCCTTACGAATTCCATACAAAGTGACTTCCCCACATGTTAGATTAGGGGTTAAATTTTTTTAATATAAAATGCCAATATATAATATGGATAAGAAATGGAGAGTTTTGATTGTTTTAATAATATATACTTAATCTTTCACATCACTATTTGAATCGTCAATTTTATGTTGAGAAATTTTGAAACACTTGTATGTTAATAATTATTTGTCATCTTAACTTTTAGATATTGGATGATATAACAATAATAAAATATGCACATACTACTATGCATTGAAAGTTTAAGTGAGAAAGTATATATTATCAATATAACAATAAGAAAGCATGCATGCATGCATGTACTACCTTGTATTAACTTGCTATTTTCAATATCACTTTTCGTATGCTATATTTTGAGAATTGTCTCATTTTTTTTAAACATACAAGCATGTGTAATATGCTTATAATTTTAATAATTGTTACTATCACATAAAAGCTCATAAATAGATAAATTATAGCATAGTATGTATATATATATATATATATTGTTTTATTTAGAGAAAGAAATTTGAATTTAGGCTCTGATACCAAATGCAAGGAACTGTTTGCATTTGTAATAAATTTTATTGTTTACTTCAAAAATTTCACATAGGTAATTTATTTGCAACAAAAAAAAGAAACACATAATAATCATTTACAAAAAATAAACTTAAACACGCGTTTTCACTATAAATGATATCCAAAAGTTATTTTTCAGATTATTTTATTATCATTAGATCATTAAAAACATATTTATAATTCAACAATAACTTGAAGGTAATTGAATTTCTTTATTATTTTAAAACAATAGTACAGGTACCAAAAACTTATCTTATTCAGGACTTGTCTTCGACCCTAAAAATATCACTACAAAATATATTTTAGTGTGATGCCTTATCATATAAGAATACAAGTATATTAAGTCTAGGTCACCATATCTGAGGTCACCACCTGTATATAGTCATAGCAAGGAATTCCCTCTTATCACCATCATGCAATCGAATAAAGCCCATAAGATTAACATGACTATTGTTATCCAGTTAAAAGATAAGTATTATGATAATACTTGATCATATTTAAAGTTGCTTGCTATGAGAGAGAGTTGAATATGAACTCGTTTGATTTTGATTCATTGTTTCTTGATGATAAATGGTTTAATAAATATGATTTGCATATGATGAATATGTTGAACATAATTCATTCCAGTTGAATTTATGAGCTAGATTTGTTGTTTTAGTATGTTGATTTCATCAAGGAAGGAAACCAAGTAATAAAGGTCACAATGCATGATTCCATGCTCACTGAAAAGAAGGGTCATGAAAGTCCTAATCAAATTATGTCTGAATTTAGGAAACCTAGGAGGTAAGACCAGTTGCAAAGAATCAAAGTGGATCTTGGCTGACAATTATCTAATAGAGTAAAAAAATAGTTCCAAAGCTAGATAAGGCTTAGAGGCAACTCTAAGTGAGGTAATGCCAAGTTGGGCTTGGTTGAAACTACTCAAGGAAAATGGAGCAATGGATTTGGAAAAGGTGCCCAGGTGGGGGGGGGGGCACTTTTCTCACCCTAACACTACTTTTTTTTGTAGAGTAGAATTGCTTATTTTAAAGCAAAAAGTATAGCTTATGAAAATGAATTAATTATAGCTAAAATGATAATATTACAAATAATTATTTGTTGTGTGATTAGTAGAAAGGACATGGCGTAGATCAATTATGATATGCAATTTCATACTAGGTAAAGGAATTGGAAGGTATAATCCTTGATTCCTCTCTTGCTGTTATGTTATCTATACTAAGAGAGTCAATATGTGTCAATAGTTATGGCATCAAAATGTTGATAAATATAAGAGGGTAAAATAGTTGGAATACATTTGCATTAATATACAGATATAGGAATACTATATGGTAGAGTGCATATAGATATATGTGGGAATATACCAACATAGATCCATATTAAAAAGGATCTACCAAGGGCCAAAAGGGATCAAATATCTCTAATTGCAAACCCCCTTTTTAGAGTGAAAATGTTGAGAAAATGTGAATTGAATGATTATGGTTTTAATTTGTAGTATTTATAGGAATCGTTCTAGATTATAGTAAAGTTTAGAAAATATTATGGATTTTTTGTTATATGTTTTAAGATCTTATAAATTTAATTTTTTTTTTTTTTGAAAAAATATCTAGAAAAAATATAAGAGATTTGTACATATAAGAATACTAGAAGTATTCATAATTTTTTTTATAAATCTTGGTTATTATGCAAAGTTAAAACATGTAGCTATTAAATATATGACTATATAATGTAAATATGATATTCATATTGTAAATGTTTTTTATTATAGGAATATTAAAGAGTGATTATTATAATTTACATTTAGATAAATAATGTTTAATGAAAAACTTAAGATTAGTTAAGTAGAGCATTTCTAATGATACTCTTTATTAAATAATCCAATGGAATGTGGTATTGGGTAGTTTTTCTTCTCATTTCTGTGTTCTTTGCAATCACTCTATGTGTTGCAGAGCCCTCCTCCACATTATTATTTCAATATATAAACAAACTGTGGACATTAAAACCTATGACTAAAGGAATAAATTGAAATCTATAAGAGATTTCACATATGGTTAACACCTTTTTTCCTATAAGAGAATCCGCAGATGGTTAACACTTTTTTTTCTTTCTATTTGTTGTAGTGGAATTATGGCAAGACCAGTAATTATAAGGTAATTTACAACCATCACTATATACGATAATTATCAATATTTTTTCCTCCATCAATTTCATGGTTGTATTAATTGCGTAACCGAGTGTCATTACGAATTGAAACCAATAGTGTTTGTGAATCTTGGTTGCTATTTTGTTTTTGGTTACTTATTTATATAAGTTTTGTAATTTTTTAAATCGATGACATGTTATTTCTATTATTTATTTATTTAATTATTAATTTTTATTGAGCCGACATGTGCCACATCACTGTTACACACAGACACATCTCACCCATTTGAGATGTAGAAAGCTCCTCTCGGCACAATAAAAAAAACAACAATTATTTAATAACTTATATTATTTATACAAGTTTTGTAATTTTTTTAACAGTCGACATGTTAATTTGTATTATTTATTTATTAATTGTTATTGAGCCGGCATGTGCCACGTTACTATTATAGACTGACACATCTCGCCCATTTGAGCTGTAGAAAGTGCCTCTCGGCGCAATGATGTGGTATATTAACTAAGAGTGGCTTGGTGCTATATGTAATGAATATGGCATGATAACTATTGTGGTTGTTGACTTCTTGTATAATTATGAATGGTTGAGGACATACTTGAAGATGTTGATGATACATTTTCCTATGATAGACAAATTCAAAAAAATGATAAGGGCAAGAGGATTCTTTTCAAGAGGTTGTGAAGGGATCTTGTGAGTTCTCATGAGGCGTCATCTAATCTTGTAACAATAGGAATGTTTTTTTTTTGTAAGTAAGATAACATCACTTTATATTAATAACAGAAGAAAATTACATCCAGCATAGAGTTACTTTGCCATATTTAATCACTTTGAACTCGACTAACGAGCTTCCTCCGAGATTCTGATCAGACTTCCTCCTCAAGACAAAAATTCCATAGAGAGTAAGGTACAAGACAAAACGAAACCTTCTTCTATAAAATAACTTAGGATCTTCTATGACATTCAGACCCAGAGCTACCTATAACAATAGGAATGATGATGGCAATAATACAAGTATGAAATTGATCATGCCAATATAACATGTGACCTTAAATTAATTGGGTAAGAATTCCTTTGATTATACTTGATATCTTCATTGATATGTTTATGATGATGTTTGTATGCATGTATATGATTAATACCAGGGTGTAGTATGACAAAAGAAAGAATATTGTTAAAGTATTTTTGATGCATTCATGATCTAGTATGCCATGATTGAATTGGTTAAGAGTAATAATAAGAGTGAATGAGTATTTATAGTCATGTTATGAATATGTACCATATGGAATATAATTTCATGAGAAACATTCATGTGTATGGATATAGTGTGTTCGATTTAGGAAATGCTATAGCACTACAAGTATCCAATGGTACCCATGCTTGTAATTGGAGTCCTAGACCATAACCTTTTAACCAACATTGAAGATCATTAAAGGAATATATTCCTAGTGTCATGCTTGGGTTGAAAAGAAATGTGTCGAGATAGTTGAACAAGTAATGATAGGTGGTTGGATGATGTGTTGAGGTGTTGGTTGAGTCCTACAACTTGTCTGGGTAAAATATGAGTTTGAAATATGGTATTTTTATCTCAATCAAAGGATGCATTAAGTGAATATGCATAGACAAATTATGGAATCATACAAACCATATCCTTACATTTATGAATGTTGGTACATATGCATGGTACATTGATTGGGTGCATATTTGCAAGGAAAATGTATTTGTAAATTGAATCACATGGAAGAGTTATTGAATAATTTTGAGGTAGTGGAAAGAAACACTTTCCAATACTCCTAAGGGATTGTTAAGTAGTGAAAGAGTGGTATCAATTAGTAAACATAAAAATGATTTTGATCACCCTTTACATCATAATATAAGTGAGAAGGGGAAGGAGACACCCAACAAGACAAGATAAAATTAAATAATAATGAATTCTAAAATATAAATATGGTGAAGAGTGTGATTGTGTGACCATGAGTATTGGCACAATATTTTGATTGAATACATAATGTGATTACATTATGTAATTATTATTGAGCTAGTGGTGCATATATAGTGAATGCATTTCATTGAATTAGAGATATTGAAAGTTCATATTGATTAAGCTATTTATGTGTTATAATTTCGAGATCACTTCATGATTCGTTGTAAATATTGTAGTGAAAGGTTTATATGCATATATAATTTGTTTTCTTGGTTGAATAAACGGTTCAAAATGCATGTAGAATTGTCTTGGATATGGAAATGCGTGTAAGTCCTAATGAAGATTGGATTCTACAACATACAAAGGCCAAACAGTATGAGAATGATCACATAGTTATGAAATTTGGTTTATGTATGAAACATATTTGAAAATTTCCTGATTGAAATTATTATAACGATATCTTATGTCAAGTGTATACATGTGTGTAATATAGGTGAGAAGATGGATTTATCTAGTGAGGGAAAATGATAATTGCTAAAATATTGCAAGAAAATGGGAGAATTCTTTTAGATTGACACAAAAACCTTATGATATGCCTTGATCATCATGAGCTATGTCATATTAGAGTCTTT
Organism: Pseudotsuga menziesii; assembly: GCA_001517045.1. Classification (NCBI taxonomy): domain Eukaryota; kingdom Viridiplantae; phylum Streptophyta; class Pinopsida; order Pinales; family Pinaceae; genus Pseudotsuga; species Pseudotsuga menziesii. The sequence goes on along the minus strand of LPNX010821650.1, from coordinate 303,406 downwards.
CAGCAGAATGCCTTGGTAGTGAGACTCTATAAGTCTATGCATTTCTTGCACAAAAAATCCTTTTCAAATAATGGATCTCCCAAGGAATTATTTAGCAGAGAAAGAGATGTCTTAGCCTAGATAGTGAGTGGCTACAAGGAAGCGACTTGAATGAATCTATTGTGAGATAATCATGTTATATACTAGTTGGGATCAAGAATCAAGTGTGTGTGTGTGTAAACTTCCACGGATATCCACTCGAACAATTGATCACAACAAATCTTACAACTTGATTCTTATTTTATTAGAATATTTTTATTGAATGCCAAATAACTGGAGCTGAAACAAGAATTACTAGAGAAATAATTACACAATCCACACAATAACACAAGATATACCAAGGAAAAATCCACAATGGAGAAAAACCCAGCCACAAATGATGACTATGCCTTACTCTTTAAGTCAAATTGCAAATACAAAGGAAATGGTACTCTTTATGGAGTTACCTATGACTTTGTGGCCATAATGGCTACTGCGAGATCTGATATCTCCCTTGTTTTGCTTTAACATCCACTCTCATGTTGTTTCTCAACTATTGAACAATACAATACATAAAAATAATGAAACCCCCTTCTTCTCTTGCCAACTTGGTATTTAACATACAATGATAGTAGTCTAGGGTTAATTTTAGGGTTTTTACATGCACCAAATCTTGATTACAGTTAGGGTTTTTTTCATCTAGAATGTTATTGAAGGTACACACATGACTAAATCCACATGTGTGATAGATGAGAGCAACGTAGCTACCATGGTGATCAATTAGATAGGTCAAGTTGTGGGAGGCATATAACTTTTGCATATAGATTCCATTTGAGTCGATTTTTGAACCGTTGGGAAGTTCTCAAAGTGTAGAATCACGTCAAGGGGAATTACACAAGTGATAAAATTTTGAACCCCAAAAACATCATTTAGACCCTCAAAGAGGCCCCATAAGGTTCTAGAGCCTAAATCTTCAAAATGAGACATGCCTATAAAATGGTCCCTACAAGCTAATTCACCCAATCTCGTGACCCCAAAAGCTTCAACTAGTTGAAAAATTATATATTGATCCATTTCGTATAACATCTCCCCATTTTGGGAGGATTTTGGTCCCTAAAATGTTTTACTGAATGAGGTGAGGAAATTTTTCCTCTACCTTCTTCTTGGAGTACAATTTAGCCTTGCGTGGAAGTTGTCCTTTCAACCTCTTCTTCCATTGTTTATATTGTCCTTTCTTAGTATTTCTAAACTTCTTCTGTAACATTTTGTATTCTAATAACTTTTCCTGAGCCTCTGATACTAAGTTCTCTATAGAAGGTAAGACTTGCTCAAGTTCCAGATCCAACTTGGAAGGTTCATAGAGTTTTATATTTTCCACATTCATTGGGCATGTATGGGGTAGATTGAGTATGTAGGCATTATCTCCCACCTTCTCCAATACCTCAAAAATGGCATACCTCAAATCCTTGATCTTCTTACCATGACCCTGTGCTCTTTCCTTATTCATGTGTAACCATATTCTGTTCCCCACCTTGAATGTTTTCTCAACCCTGTGTTGGTCATGTCTTTCCTTGTACTTTTCCTATGACTTCTTCAGTGCCTTTTGTACTTGTAAATTGATCCACCTAATCTTATCAATGAAAATTTCAGCTCTTAATGCTTCCCTTGTGGTTTCTTCCCTCACTCCTTCTTGTTGTCCATAAACACCATCTAAAGGTGAAGGTGGCAAGTATTCAAAACAAGTTTCAAAAGGGGAATTCCCCATGGAAGTGTGGGCTACTCCATTATAAGAGTGATATATATAGATCACATTTTCATCCCAAGTATTCAAATGCTTCTAACTGTAACCCCTCAAAAGTTGTACCAAAATCCCGTTCCATACATCTATCTATGGATGGAATGTTGAAGATCTTTTCAACTTAGTGTCCATATTTTCCCAAAGTGTAGTCCAAAATGTATTGAGAAATCTAGTTTCTCTGTCTGAAATGATGCTCCTTAGTATCCCAAAGTGCACCTAGATCTGTTCAAAGAACATATTTGTTGCTTCTTGTACTTTGATAGTCTTTTTACAAGGCATAAGAATGCACATCTTACTAAATCTCTGAATTACCAAAAATAAATAGTCATGTTCCTTCCTAGTGATTAGAAAGCCACTACAAACAGGTAAAAGATGGTATCCTTAACCCAACCCAGGACTTGATCTCAACTTGGGGTCTT
>LPNX010821650.1:277476-295567 GCA_001517045.1 Pseudotsuga menziesii | reverse complement strand
AGAGAGAGAGAGAGAGAGAGAGAGAGAGAGAGAGAGAGAGAGTGTTGATGGTTTAGCTTCAAATTTCACGGTTGCATCTCACTTGTTGGAGCACAACACAAGTCTAACAAACCTAGAAGAGGTACCATATAACCTTTGGTACCATACTTTAAGTGTACTCAAATTTACAATAACAATAACCTTATGCTGCATCCAACAGAGATCAGATCTATACTTCTTTCATGCCAAGATACTCCAATAATGAAGTTATCCATATATTATATAAACTTGGCAAGTCTTCCAGAATGATCACTTAGGCAACCTTAGGTTTTAGGGTGGTTACCATAATAAAATATAAAATAAAGTTGAGTACACTTAAAGTAGGGTACCAAAGCTCATGTGGTAGCATGAGCTTTGCAACAATCCAACTCCTTCACATCCTTCTCTAAAGAATTTTCTATGGAGACACGACAAAGAGCTGGAGGATGACATTATCTCCAAGAGTAAGGATACCCCATTTCAATTGAGAACCCATGATCAGGAGAGGTGTTTTTCAATATCAATATTCAAACCCCAAACAATTTAAATATGACACAAAGGGTCTCGAGAAGGAAAAGATGTCCTCAGTGTGTCTGTGACTTATATGTTTAATGCATGCACCTGATTGAGATTAATTTTCCTTGGATTGCCCGTGTAATCATGCACTTGACTGATGATGACTTTGTGTATGTTGTTTTTTTGGATATGCTCATTACCCATTGATTGGGGTTCAATATTATGTTAAATAAATGGATTAGGTCACCCTTCCAATAGTGAGCAAGTGAGGCTTGAGACTGTAGTTCAGGTGATAAAACCTCGACTTGTTGGCACTGCTTGAATCAAACCAAAATCCTGCTATTTTAATTTGTTTCTTCTTCTCATAGTAACCCAAACACCACCCAGTTTTATTTGCCCAATGGGAAACAATGACCCAACTATGCCTGGCAATGACTCTTGGCTATTGTCGATAGAATGATGGGGAAGGTCTGCTTCAGGTATATGTGGGATGTCATTCGTCTACCCGTGGGATTGCCCCTTTTGAAGAATACCTTGAATTCAATATATAGGGTTGTAAGGCCTACCGCGTGTCACCATTTTCCTACATCTTTAATGCTTAGGGTATTAGGGTATTAAATATCTTTATTGCTAGGGGTTTTAGGGTATTAGGTGTTCTTTGTTGGTCTTTAATCCTAGATTCAAACATGGATTTACTTGATGAGAACAAAATAAAAACTTGACGGAACAAATTAACGATAATGAATAAGCTCCTCTTGGTTTTGAGAATAATTTATTGGAGATGTATAATATTAGAGAAAACCTCCCTCGATCCGGAGCAACACCGAAGTCAAAATTGACTTTTATGTTGATATGTTTGATTGAGGGAGGTTTTCTACAAGATTAAACGAATCCAATAAATTATTCTATACTGAACAAATCCAGCCACGTGAAAGTAAAATATATTATGGTCCCTCCCCCACCTCACATCACTCTCAATTCCCCATACCCAATGCATGTCCTGGAAAAAAAATATTAAATTTATATGCAAAAATGTGGATTTAATTTATTATCAAAAATAAGTATAGATAATGTTTATTAAGTCACTTCTTTCTAGGTTTATTTCTTTTTAGAAAATTAGCAAGCAAATCATCTACTACAACTTGTAGTGTTGTCTGCCTAGTAGAGTATGCATGACGTGGATGTTGTTGCAATGGGTTGGGATTTTCTGCAATAATGTAAAAATGTTAAATTTATATCTTATGAATTTATAATGACAAGTTTTTTATTAAAAAAATATTACATAGGTGTTTTTTCCTGTTGTGGCCACATCATGTACTTCGTGTCCCTATATAGGCTTATCTTGTATAGTATGAACCTCTACATTCTCTGCAGTAAAAAAATGAAAAAGTGCAATTGATATTCACCATTTGCAATGCAAAATTCTAAACTGTAGCATATGAATTCATTCATTACTTGGATTCGAAGCATGAACTTCGATAGTTTGTCCTCCATCCTTGGAATTAGGTGGATCATTTATTTCATGCTCAAATCTGAGTCAATATTTTATTGCAAATAATTATAACGAATTGACTACACAAGTAATCATTATTAAATAAACCTCATTGATTTTATATACCTGTGCACAAGATGGATCACCAGAAGACTGTGTTTTCCTAGACAAGTTTTTTTGGCATTCAACAACAAATCCAAAGCTTTGCTGAAATCCAAGCTTCAAGTCTTCTGCTATGGGCATTTCATTGAATCGATCGACCTGCTTATTTTCATAATGCCACGAAATTACCTTTTAAATTTAAACAAAACAAAAAATAAGTTGCAATTTTGTTTCTGAATGTAATATTGCTTTTTTGATACTTACAATTCGTGCCGCCAAATTAGAATAACCACCAGGTACAAGCTTGTGCTGTCAGATTTTTTCTTGTATGGCCTTGGTGGCCTTTGATTTGTCTTACATCCTATGAAAAGGTTGAAATATGTTACATGTTTCAAATTTGATCTAAAAATTAATAATAATAAGCTTTATAATTACATTGCTGAAAGTATTGCATACCTTCTAGTGCATGGCAGTAGCTTTCCTTCTTTTCCCAAACCCCTCTCCTTTTCATATTCTACTAGGGATTTCCACTCACTTGCTGGAATCATTGGAGGGCACTCATACCAGGGTTCCTTTCTATATGAACCCTAAATTGGTCCCTCACAATATTCATATGTTGGCCAACCTCCTTGAGGACTCCCGCTCTATTGAAGGTCTTGTTGTTGAACATGACCACCAAGCGAATAGTGAGCTCATCTTTCAACTTTTTTGTTTGTTTATCCCACCTTGTGCGGATGGTGGGCCCAAATATCTCCAATGAGATATCATTTATATGTTTATAAAAAACATCATTTCCTGCAAGATGATCATGCCATCATTAGTTTTACAATAATGTTTTTTGATAATATTACAATCAAATTACAAACAATAAGTTAAATAATGTATAAATACATTGGATATTGTCTATATTTATGGGAAAAATATTTTCGTCCACAAAAAATGTTTTCTCTAGTGTACCTGTGTTGGTGACATGGGAAGATTTAGGAAATGATACTTGAGCATTATCATTGCTAATCTTTGCATCAACCCCTTTCTCTATACCATCTGGCATGTGCCGACCACTGGCAGTTGCACTCACATCTGAAATAAGGAGTGTCGCGGATTGTGTCACCGACTGTTAAGTAAAAAACAATGACACATGCGATCTAGGTGGATTCATATGCTCATGTGATGAATATCCACGTGCACCACTAATACCAACACCACACTCACTACTAGTGTGTGGGTGCAAAAAATCCCCTACATACAAACAAATTGTTAGTTCATGACCATATAGAAGTACACATTATAAAATCATAAATGATTTTATCTTCTAATTCAATATGCTACAATGTACTTTCAAGGCCTTGTATCTCTTCACCAAAACATCAACCTTTGCTTTAATCTTGTTTTTCTGCGGTTGAATGAATAACAAATGAAGGATATCCTCATTAAATTTTTTAAGGTCTTCTCTATCATTTTAATTGGGTCTATATAATATCCAATGTCAATATCGTGCATGATCTCATCCACATCAAAATCAAGTGATTTATCTAATGCTAGATCAAATGCTAAATCAATATCTTGCAATAAAAATATATAAAACATTACTAAAATGAAAGCAATATAATGGGGAAAAAAACATAATAAAATAAGATATTGCTCATGTTTGATTTCAAAAATTCCAATTATGTATACCTGCTCCCTCGAGGATGGCGTCGTCTGATCCATAGCTAGGGCCTTGCCCCGATCATCACCCTGCAACAAAAAAGTAGAAAACATTATCATAATGAAAGCAATATACACAGGAAAAATACCTAACATAAAAAACACATATGTCTTATTATATTTGTGTATTTATAAATAGGTATACCTACTTACTTTAGGAGTGTGTACTCATTTGATCAACAGTTGGGGACTTTCCCCGATTACTTCCCTACAATAATTAATTGTATAAACCATTATCGAAAAGAAACTAGTGTACTCACGAAAAACATCAAATCACTTTCCTGTGATGAAAAACATATAATTCAATATCAAAATGAACCTAATATACTCATGAACAATAAATAATAATACAACATATTGCACATATTATAGTAGTAAAATTACAACGATGATTACCTGCTGCCTCGAGGATTTTCTACTCCTCTGATGAACTGTCGGGGAGATGCCCCGATCACTTTTCTGTGATGAAAAATACATAATTAATTATATAAATGAAACCAATATACTAATGAAAAGAAACCATAAATAACATATTGCTCATATTCTAGTAGTAAAATAACAATGAAGCATACCTGCTGCCTCGAGGCAGGTACCGTCTGATGTACTGGTAGTAGGGATCTACCCCGATCAACACCCTGCAACAAAAACATAGATAACATTATATAAACAAAAGGATTATACTCATGAAAAAAACATAAGAAATAAACATTTTGTTCATATTATATTTGTAGAATTACAATGATGTATACTTGTTTCCTTGAAGATGGTGTACTCCTTTGATTAGCTGTTGAGGAGATGCCCTGATCTCTACTCTGTGTCTTAAATATAATTTATTTTAATGAAAATAGAACAATATAATACCAAAAAATACATAAGATATTAGATTCAGTAATTAAAGGTTGGGTAAATTGTTAGATCTACATCTACAATAATTACCGTGTTTGTATCTATTCAATTCAAATTGTAATTAATAAGCAACTCTTCCAATGCAACTATTGATTTAATGGCACACACAAAAACATGGTTTCCTTCACGCCCCTCAAATATGAAATTGGGTTGCTTAAGTGTAGACCTTGGTTGTGTACTATTTATAAACCCCACAATATTACCTATAGCTTTTAACGTTCCGTCAATGTACAAAGTTGCTCCTTTATTTTGATCCCTGTCTTTTAGCTGCAAATAATTTGCAAAAAATCTGTATTTGTGCATACTTATTGTATATTGGACCAATCACATCCAATCTATGTAGTATTAACAGGGTCCAACATACTCCATCAATTCAATACATATGCCATAACCACCATTATGCCATCCATGCCAAACAACCCTAAACTATGTAAGGACAATGATGCAATTCAATATATCCTCTCATTCACACAAAAATATTGTTTAGTTGAGGAAGATCCTTGGGTACCCATTTTTTCACTATATGTTTGTACCTCCAGGGAACCTTGATGTCACCTATGGTCCCATCTTCACAAGAACATGAACCCCCTTCAATGAGAAAAAAATGCATGTGTCTCTGGAATTTTCTTCTGATCTTTTGACATCTAGTTGATATACCTATTGTAGACCTTCTAGATGTCTCATGTTCCTCTTGTCTTCCCAAAATACCCTCACTCTAGGAAGACGGATCTGAAAAATACCTATTTGGTTCTGCCTGCACCATGGGAAACATCATTCAAGATTACATCTCACCCATGAGTTTCTCATGAAGTGTGCCTTGAATCAATAGTGAGGTTTATGGTTATTGTTTTCCATGAATGGTTAGGTGATGAATGTGGAACCTAGTACCTAAAGAAGAATTTATGACTCTAATACAAAGATAGATCCAGAAAAGTACTATTGTAATAAATTCAAACATAATTTTCATCTCTTTCAACTTTAACACTCCACTGGTCATTGCATTAAAGTTGGTCCTTGAGATGAGTTATCAATTTCGATTCAATAAAATTTACAAAAAAAAACCCTATGCATCCAAAAAATATCATATATATACTTCTTTCATGCCAAGATACTCCAAGAGTGAGGTTATGAACATAATATATAAACTTGGAAAGTCTTCTAGAATGGTCGCTTAGGAAACCCTAGGTTTTAGGGTGGTTACCGTAATAAAACATAAAATAAAGTTGAGTACACTTAGAGTAGGGTACCAAATGTCATTTGTTCACATAACACTAAAACAATAAAAGTAATAAGGTTAAGTCATCATACCAAAGGTGGTCAAGGTACCACACACAATAAGGGCACTGAAATAAACTCAACATAGTTTTGATCTCTTTCAACTTTAACACTCCACTCGTCACTATGTTAAAGTTGGTCCTTGAGATGAGTTATCAATTCCAATGTACAAAACATAAACAATAAAAAAATTACAATGAAGTTTGGATCTGCCTTATACTCAAAATTTTTGATCCAGCTCTTGTCACTGTAAGGACAAGCTTTCAGAAGACATACCTTGAGAGACAGAGATATTAGAGTGTTGATGGTTTAGGTTCACATTTCACGGTTGTAGCTCATAGGTTGGATATCACGGTTCACATTTCACAACACAACTCTAACAAACCTAGAACAGGTACCATAAAAAAACATAAAATAAAGTTAACTATACTTAGAGTAGGGTACCATAGGTCATGTGGTCACCTAACAATAAAATAATAAAAGTAATAAGGTTAAGTCATCATACCAAAGATGGCCAAGGTGCCACACAAAATAAGGGTGCTAGGGACCAAGTAGTAGATGAAGGACCATAAGTCAACCAAAGGGGTCACAACAAGATGGTAATGCAACCCCCATACCCATAAGGCCAAGGTGTACCGTAAAGGTGGAGAAACAACCCCTTTTACCCTTAGGCCCTATAAGACCAATGCCTTTAATATTTTCTCTCTCTCAAGGTATATTTTCACATATATTTTTATCATCACTGTATAAGCAGAAGTAAATAACAAAGCTACATACAGAAAGATATTGCTGTAATAAATTCAAACATAATTTGCATCTCTTTCAACTTTAACACTCCATTGGTCACTGCGTTGAAGTTGGTCCTTGAGATGAGTTATCAATTGCAATGTACATAACATAAATTGCAACAAAATTCCATCAATTTAACTAATGAACAATATTTAAAGAAGAATAGTAATGCTATATAGATCTGGTTTGGATCTACCTTATACTCAAAACATTTTGAGTCAACTCTTGCCACTGTAAGGACAAGATGTCAGAAGACATACCTCGCGAGAGAGAGAGAGAGAGAGAGAGAGAGAGAGAGAGAGAGAGAGAGAGAGAGAGAGAGAGAGAGAGAGATAGAGAGAGATATTAGTGTGTTTATGGTTTAGATTCACATTTCACAGTTGCAAGTCACTGATTGGAGATCACGACTCACATTTCATGGTTACAGGTCACTGGTTGGAGATTATGGTTCACAACACAAGTCCAACAACCCTAGAACCATATGACCTTTGGTACCCTACTTTAAGTGTACTCAACTTTACAACAAGAATGACCCTATGTTGCATACAAAAAAGATCAGATCTATACTTATTTCATGCCAAGATACTCCAACAGTGAAGTTATGAATATAATATATAAACTTGGCAAGTCTTCTAGAATGGTCACTTAGGAAACCCTAGGTTTTTCGATGGTTACCATAATAAAACATAAAATAAATTTGAGTACACTTAGAGTAGGGTACCAAAGGTCATGTGGTCACATAAAAATAAAACAATAAAAGTAATAAGGTTAAGTCATCATACAAAAGGTAGCCAAGGTACCACACACAAGAGGGTGCTAGGACCAATTAGAAGATGAAGGACCATAAGCCAACCAAAGGGGTCATAACAAGATGGTAAGGCAACCCCCATACCCACAATACCAAGGTGTACCATAAAGGTGGAGAAACAACCCCTTTTACCCATAAGACCAACAAGACCAATGAATTTAATATTTTCTCTCTCTCAAGGTATATTGTCACATATATTTTTATCATCTCTGTATAAGCAAAAGTAAATAACAAAGCTAGACCCAGAATAGTACAGCTATAATAAATTCAAACATAATTTTCATCTTTTTCAACTTTAACACTCCATTGGTCATGACCTAGAGGTTTCGTCGTCCATCAAACCGATTTGGAACTATCATATATTGTTTATCACATAATCTTAATTTCACTCTTGTTGAACTTCCTCTTGGGTGTATAATATGGAAATGTACATGTTTCTAAAGAGTGTGTTGAACTTTTGAGATTTATAAGTATAAAATTGAATTCTATTAAGTTAATAATAAGAGGGATATTTCACAACAAGTGTGACATTATTTGAATATTTTATACAAAAAATAACACATCAATCCATATGACCCTCAATTCCATTAAAAAAACAAATTTTATGTATAACTTGAACAAACTTATCATAAGTGTCAACAAAAAATAAATTCTTCAAGACTTTTTACCAAAAGAGACTAGTATTGTATATACATAATAATAATAAAATGAGGTCTCTCTTGATAAAATTTGAAAGTAAGAAACCCATTATTTACTTTAAAAAAACCATCAAACAATCCCTGCCAACCATTTCTAGACACTTTGTAACATTTCCAATGGGGGATAAAACTGGTCAGACCTCTCATATACTGCTGGTTGATTTGCTACTGTCCTTTGGGTGCAAGAATGTATACAATGATCACTTCAGATGCTCCTATTTTGGAATGTAGTGTTAAGTATTCTCTTAATTCGAATTATGAGAATATTACATATTTGATGTCTATCTTTTTATTTTTGGAAGACTTCAAGTAACCATTGCCCTAAGAAAATTGACTAAAGTATTGGAAAATTAGTCTAAGTTTCGCTAAACAACAAGTTACATATAGCTTGTTGAAGTTTTTATCTGACCATGGTCTCATTTTTACTAAAGAGTGCTTGAAGAAAAATTTATAGTTATGCCAAGATGGGGTTTCAGGTTGTTTTGCTCAGTTTAGTAAACTGCACGCCTATGTCAAAGGATGTTGAGTTTGAAAGAGAAACCAGTTTTGATGTGCTTAGTTAGATGTCTTAAATCATCTGGTATCATTGCTTCATTATTTTGGTGAAGTAAAAAATCCACCCTAGAGATGGCGTACTTTGACTAAGTATAATATCTGCTACTAAAAATGGCTAATTGGCCTCAGGAAAATGCACACCATCCTCTCTATTTGAAGGATTGATTTATTCTGAGAATACATGACTCTAGAATGTTCATTTGTGCATATAACCATATTATTAGTTTTCCCAAACAATCTCTAAGGGTGATGACTCTAGCTCTTATCCTTACACCATAATCTAAGACATAACAATCATCCTTAGTGTGCTAAACCTTAGCAATAATGATTGCAATTTAAGAATGTAGGCTACATGGTAGTAAAAGGACATGACTCATTTTATCGGTAGCTTCCAAAACCTATCAGCAACAGGGAATTACTATTAGTAAAAATTGATACCTCATTGTCAAGGGTAGGCCTTGCAAGGTGGCTGAAGTATCCACTTCAAATACTAGAAAACATTGTCATGCAAAGTGCCATTTTGTTGTAAGTGATATTTTTAATGGTAAAAAGCTTGAATATATTGTGTTATCTTCTCATAATTGTGATGTCCCTCATGTTAATCACACTAATTTTCAATTGATTAACAAGTATGGGGATGGATGTGTGAGTCTACTGGCTAATAATGGAAACACAAAGAATGATATCAAGCTCCCTTTTGATGAAAAACTATTTACCCAAATCAAAGATGGTTTTTGAGAGGGGAAAGATCTTGTTCTCACTGTGATGTATGCAAACAAGATTACTAAATTCCCAATAGAGAACACCTAATACCCTGAAACCCCTAGCAATAAATACCTTTAATACCCTAATACCCTAAGCATTAAAGACCTAATAAAATGGCGAGAGATGGTAGGATTTTCCAAGCAAGCAAGCCTCATAACCCTATCTATTGAATTCAAGGCATTATTCAAAAGGGTCAGTCCCATGGACAAATGAATGACAACCCACATAAACCTCAAGCATACCTTTCCCATCATTCTACCGACCATAGCCAGGAGTCATTTCTAGGCATGGCTGGGCTGCTGCTGCTCGCTGGGTGAATAAAACTCAGTGGTGCTATGATTACTAGGAGAAGAAGAAACAAATACAAATAACAGGCTTTTGGGTTGATTCAAGCAGTGCCAACAAGTCAAGGTTTTATCACCTGAACCACGGTCTCGGGCCTCACTTGCTCTCTCTTGGAAGGGTGGCCTAATCCATTTATTTAACCTAGTATTGAACCCCAATCAATGGATAATGAGCATATCGAAAACAACGACATACACAAAGTCATCATTAGTCAAGTGCATGATTACATTGGAAATACAAAGAAAATCAATCTCAATCAGGTGCATGCATTAAACAAATAAGTCACAGGCATACTGATGACATATTTGACTTCTCAAGATCCTTTGTGTCTGTTTTAAATTGTTTAGGGTTTGAATATAGATATTGTGAAACACCTCTCCTGATCGTGGGCATCCAACTGAAATGGGGTATCCCTACTCTTGCAGATAATTCCCTCCTCCAGCTCTCCGTCGTGTCTCCATAGAAAATTATGCAGAGAGGGATGCGAACGAGCTGTTTTGTTGTAGAGCTCATGTTGAATTGAAGCATCATGAAGGAGCTAGTTTGTTGCAGAGAGCTTGTGTTGGATGTGGTGTAATCGATTTTTTTTGTTATGGATTATTTTAATATATTTTTTGTTTGTTTTTTAATTGTTTATATTAAGTTATTTTATTATATTGTTTTGTTAAGTTTTTTTTTATAATTTTTTTTATTATACTATTTTTTATTATATTGTACTGTTTTTATTATTATATTATATTGTTTTTATTAATGTTTTTTTATATTGTTTTTTTATTATATTGTTTTTCTTGAAATAGCATAAAAAGGTGAATGAATTAGGTAGTGTTCATGTATTTTGTAGGAATAGCTAGAAATATTAGTGGAGACGATGATGATAATGACAAAGATGCAGATGATGAGGATGGTGATGATGGGGATGGTGACGATGACGACAATGACGATGATAAGTAAAAATAATGATGATGACGAAGATAGTGATGATGATGATGCTTATGATAATGCCGCTGCTGCTGATGATGATTATGGTGACGATGATGGATACGATGATGATGACGGTGATGATGATGGTGACGATGTTGATGATGGTGACAGTGATGATAATGATGGTGATGATGATGATGATGATGATGATGCCGATGATGACGATGATGACAATGAGGATGACGATGCCGATGATGATGAGGACGAGGATGATGATGACGATGACAATGACAATAATGGAAATGAGGATGAGGACGGCGATGAGGAGGATGATGATGATGACGATGACGATGATGATGATGATGATGACGAGGAGGAGGATAATGATGATGATGATGATGATGACGACGACGACGACGACAACGACGACGACGATGATAATGATGATGATGAGGAGGATGAGGATGGGGATCAAATAGAGACATGTATGAGATGCAAGATAACTTCCTTTTAATAGAGCATAAAAATGTGAATGAACTAGGTAGTTCTCATGTATTTTGTAGGAATAGCTAGAAAGACTAGTGGAGATGATGATAATGACGAAGATACAGATGACGAGGATGGTGATGATGACGACGACGATGTTGATAAGTAAAAATAATGATGACGATGACGATAATGATGATGATGATGATGATGGTGACGATGATGATTATGATGATGGTGACGATGACAACGATGATGATGATTATGATGATGGTGACGATGACGACGACGACGACGATGATGTTGGTGACAATGTTGATGATGATGATGATGCTGTTGCTACTGATGACGATGCTGCTGCTACTGATGACGACGGCGATGATGATGATGATGATGATGACAATAATGGAAATGAGGATGAGGATGATGATGATGTAATTAATTTTGTTGTCTACTCCATTCCCTATTATTGTGGAAAGATATACATTGGTGATACCGGTCGGTCCATAAAGGTGAGACTAAAAGAGCATTGTTCGAACATAAAGCATAACAGAACATAAATCTCTATGGTGGAAGAACCCATCAAGAAAAACCATAACATGTGCATTGAACAGGCCAAAGTCATAGCCACTGAAGATCATTACACTAGGAGACACATTGGAGAGGCAGTGGAAATTGAAAAGCACCCTAAATTTTTTAATAGAGATGATGGTATGGTTATTAGTGAAATTTGGAAACCTCTCATCCGAAAATTAAGAGATAAATATATTATTGTATAGACTCTTGAATCCATATGTAACCAACAATATTCATTACTCTTTTATAGAATATGCGACCTCCAATCCTCTCACAATTCCTCCTTATGATGGACTTCGCTGAGTAGTCCGAAACGTAAATCGAGTACTAGAAAACTGACACAGATTTCCATACCAAAACAATAAAGATATGTATAACTGTTAAAAATATTCCTTTAATCTTGTTTTTGTTTTATATAGTTAAAAATTTCAAATATATATAAAAATATTTAGTTTTTTACATCTAAAAATTAGTAGAAATATGTAATTTTTTAAGGAAAACATCATCGAAAAAACATGGATGTTCCCACATTTATGGATGACATGTCTAATAAATCCATCAACATAGATTAGCACCCTTCTCCTAACTGGTTTCAAACTTTGCACATTCAACAAAACTAGCCAAATTCTCAAACAATATTGGAAACAGTTTGTTGAACTAACCTTTTGGGATGAATTTTTCATATATATATATATATATACATACATATATATATACATGTATATGTATATGGCAATGTATAGCCACCCATGGATTTGACCCCGGACCTTCTCTTCACAACTTATAACACTCAACCACTTCATCTAGCCCACCAAGTTAAATATATATATATAATAATAATAATAATAATAATAATATTTCAAAAATTTGTAATCTTGATGAAGATAAAGTTACAATATGAAAGTAATGTAAGAACGAAGACCAAAAATGTCTATCATGGAGTCCTAAATTGAACTTGCTACCATTCGAGCCAAAGTACTATTGTACTAATACATCATCCATTGGAAAGTTGTGTCACAAATCATTACATTAAAAATCTCTTTTAAGGTTCATCAACATAGGTCCAAAAACCAATTTTTCTTTCATATCAAACCTATCACATTAACCATAATACAATAAACAAAAACTTTGAAAAAATAAAGTTAGGGGAGGATCTAGATATGACATTGAAGGATGGGTTCCATCCTCCCTATTCTCCACCATCTACACCATACCAATCCATCAATCCATTGCTTGTTTAGGTTATCCAAATTCCAACATGTTGTGTTCTCAATACACATGGTTAACAATGATATCCTTGAAGTAAACCATCAATGATGATATTTTATCCAACAGTGGGAAATCTGATATGTTATCTATGTCAGAAGCACCTTCATCAACTCTATCACCAATTTTTAATGTCCATAAGCTTGCAATATGGTAAGATTTTTCCCCATAGAAATTTTGGGTAATGTTGCTAGTGGATGTAACTTAAGAAAATTATCTGTTTCCTATTCCTAAACCTAATTTAAATGAAATTTTTATGATGTCCACTAAATATAAGGAACCACCAACACTCCATAATCCACACTCCATAATCCAGGATATCCTTGGCTAGAGCCATAAAAGAAACCTAAGGGTCTTGACTTGTTATCTTGAGTGATCCAATCTGTCTATAGGGTTTTGTAATTTGAAGGCACAAGGGGAGGATTTATTTTTTGCTCTAAATTATTCTCCGACCATATTTTGTTCCCCTTGACCAAAGATGGCCTTTCCTAATTGTTAGATGAGAATTATACAACTGAATGCTAAGGATATATCTCTCATTACTATGAGTTGGTGAAGCTCAATTGACAAAAATGTATGTAATTATCTTATTTTCCTAATAATAAAAGCAATTTTCATGAGTTTGAGAAGGGAGGAAGAGAGGAAAATGCCTCTTGAAGCGTGCCACTTGATGAATATCCACGATGATTGATATTTGCAAGAATTTAGGCCTCCATTACCAACATATTACTATGCATCCTTACCTATAGAATACATCCTTACCTATACCATGCATCCTTACCTCTACTTATACTAATAATAACTTGAAAAAATATTGAAACTAACTACCAATTTTGAATTTGAAAATAACTTGAATGAAATTACTTCATATAGATTCAAAAAAGAATGATGCTTACAACCTTGTCTTGCAAATGCCGTCCTTCTCCCTTGCTTTGATCCACTCCTCTATCTTTCATGCCCTTGATCCCCAAAATCTTTTGAAGTAGAAGAATTACTGCCTTCAATTATCTAGTATGCTTTTTCTCTAATTTTCTCTATCCTTTACATTGCCCCAAATGCCTCCTTTTATAGCATTAGAAATTGGAAATTTAGGAATCAAACTTCAATGTGGGATAATACATTTTCCAAAAATTTCGATTTATTTCATTAAAAAACCACTTTCCATGGTTTTTTTAAAGGATTTTGTGTCATTAATGTAGAATTTAAGGCACATCTAATGCATATACAATGCATTTCCTTCCATTCTGTTATCACTCCATGAAAATCCTCTAGGTTGTAGCTCAAGGATGCTTGGTAACTTACAATGTTTTTGGGCTTTCTAAAATGGATTAAGTCAGGTGACCTATATGACCTTCCACTATCAAGACATGCATGAAACTTAATCAGGTACAAGGATTTTAGTTACCATTGTTCAGAGGTTGACAATATGGTGTAGGGATGGAGAAATCGTCATGTTGGCAGATTCACAAATAAAACAGATACATATAAATGGCTAAATCATGATAAGGAAAGCACTTATAATTCAAATCACATCAACATGCAAATAGGGTGACAGCTATCAGACATTAATTAACTTGAATATAACTTGAATAACACATTCAATCATAAGCAAATAAAAGGCAGAAATGGAAGCTGAACAAATGATTACAAAAGAGCTTATATTAGGTCACGAGCAAAATGAGGAGCTTGACAATAGCAATGGTCTACAAGTCCCCAAAGTCGAACCCATTCAATAAAATAAGTCTTAGGCTTTATAGCCTTTACAAAAATACTCACATCCTGAAAACTTGGATCTGATTTAATAAAAATAGATAAAATAATTGTTTTTTTTGCAAAATTAGGTTTAAAAACCCTAATTAACTACTAGTCTAAATAACTGTAGAATTCATTCATTGTATGAACCTTTTGATAACTAAAGTAAATGCTGGAAATCATTACCACTGGTCCTCTGCTGGTTAAGTCACCGTTTCACTTTGACAGTTAAGTATTAGTCAACTTTTCTACTATTATGTCACAACAAAACTGAAGCATACCTTCCCTGATGTTTTCTTTAGCGTCCTTCATCTTTATACTTCATCCTTGAGCCATCCATGTTCGCCCAAAACTGGTACTGCATGTCAAAAATTGATATTATGCATCTGTCTGCTTTCACTGGTTAAGAGGCAAAAATATCGAAATGGTTAGCTTGCAAAAGCAATGCTTTCGGTGGCTAATGAACTACCTCAGTGTTTTCCTAAGCCACCGAAAGCCCTGTTCTTCAAAAATTCTTAGGTTGCCTCCAAAATTGTTCTTTCCAGTCTGTCTGCTTAGCTTTCTTCTTCAGCAGGCTCTATATTAGGAGGGTTAACAACATCCTGGCTTGGTTTTGGAGGCTGAAGGCTTACTGCAGCTTCAAATAGGGTTTCCAATGTGAGGTGAGTGCTAGGGTTTAGGTTGGCCTCCTTCATCTGCAATCTCTGAAGACTAATCATCCTATACAATCTTGTGTTGTCTTTCAGGTACCTTTTATTTAGTCTTTTTAGGAAAGCATACCTTTCTCTCAGCTCTAGGTAAGATTCATGCAGTAGCTTGCTCCTCCTGGTCAATGTAGCATTGTTTTTCTTTATTTCTCTTTCCAAAATTTCCATCTCATACAATTGCTTCAGCAATTGATTTATCCTTTGTGTCTTGGGATTGCTGGAGGAATCCTTCTCTGCTGGTTCATCTTGCTCCTTTGGTATAGGTGAAGAAAAAATTTTCTTGTCCTACTATCACTTGCCATGTTAGGTTAACTTTTGCCCTAAAAATTTGGCCAAACTGCTGAAAAAATGGGGCTTAGAGATGGATTTGGTCCTTCAAATATGTGGCACCTGTGTATAAACTGAAATAGTGTTTTGTACACTATTTTGTTGTGAGCAAAAAAATCTCTCAGTTTTTGGAAATTCATTTTCATCTTCCCGAGACCTGTATTTCTATTAGAATAATCAACCCATAGTTTACTACCTTAGACATTAATTTAATTATTTTTGTCTTATTAGCCTAGTTCATGTGTCCCACCTTGTGCAAGTTGTCTTTTACCTATCCATAGTGGTAAAAATTGCCTTATTTGACTCATGTAGCGCTTGGGGAACCTCAAGGAATCAATTCTACTTTATTCCTGGCCTCCTAGGTGCCCTTCTGCTTTTTCTGCTTTATTGCTTGCTTTTTCAGTGTTTTAAGGCAAATGGAAAAGCTAGACTAGGTGAGGTGAACTAGTTTTTTGTCCTCTTCATCCTCCACTCTTTTCTCCTTGGAAAAGCATGTATGAGTTTTCATTCCATCACTCTTTAGCTTTCCTAAGCCCTTTTTCTAATTCGTGAGCTCCATGATAGATTTGGGATCAACTTTTTACACCTATGGGGGATTTGCTTAATTTTAGTAAGCCTGCTTTATGCTATATTCGAATTGCTCCTCATGCATTCGAATCCCTGATGTATTTTATTTATTCATCAACCTATTATGTTACAGGGTTGGATATTGTACACTGAGTTAATACAGTTTAGTGTTCAGCTCCAATTTCAGTCTCTTTTGTGAGTGATTTTGCATGATCAATTGTTAATTGTTGTGAGTAAAATTAATCTATCACCTGGTTCAATTTCCACATGGTATAAGAGCCATTGTATATTGTTTCTCTCCTCCAAAAATTGTTTTGCAGGTTTGACATCAGTGATTGGGAGCCTTCAACTGACAGTCGGGACATATTTTCTAAGCTATGGATCAATCACAGAAAACTATCTTGACTCCCTTCAATTTCTTTGAATGGAAAGTAGAGATGGAGATACTGTTGAGAGAGATAGGCCTCTACAGGGTGATTATGGCAACAGAAGCAGAGCCCAATGCAGCTGCAGAGAAGATAAAATGGCACAACAGGAGGGATGAGGCCTATGGTCTCCTGTGTCTGAGTATTTCCAGAGGCCTCCTTTTCCATCTTGATGGATTGACATCACCGAATGAAGTATGGGATAATATTGCTGATATTTTTGGAAATAAAGATGAGATGAGGGGACATCAAATCGAAAATGAGCTGATTTCTCTGAGTCCAAATAGCTTTGAATCCCTGCAGCTATATTTCTCCAAGTTCAAAGCACTTGTTTTGCAGCTGAAACAGTGTGGGATCGAAAAGAAAGATGATCAGCTCATCCTGGCCATCCTCTCAAAGCTAGGCCCTAACTATTCAGTGTTTGTTTCGACCTTCTATGCCACAAAACTGACAGCTCGAACTTGTAAGATGCCTAGCCTTGCAGAATTCATGGAATCTCTCACACAAGAACAAGACAAGCTGGTGATGATGAGCACCATCAAACCATCCAAAGATCAAGCTCTGATTGTTGGAGATTCAAAGGTGGATTCAAAAAGCAAAAAGAAATCTAAAAAGCCACCTGAGCAAAAGAGAGACAAGAAACAGTCTCCGGAGGAGCCACAAGGTTCCAAGAAGAACTACCAGAAGAAGAAAAACAAAGGTGAAATGAACAAGTGCGCATACTGTAATAAGGGAAATCACTCTAAAAGCTCTTGTATGAAAAAAAATTGACATGTTGACCCAACTCCTGGAGAAGAATGGCATCTCCCTTCCAGAAAACTCAAAGAAGAGAGAAGGAGGATCAAGTTCAGATGACAGAGAGAGAGTTCATGCTCTAGTTGCTGGCACATCAAGATCACCCAGTTTTATCATTGATTTTGGAGCTTCAAGACACATGGTTTTGACCAAGGAGGCATTCTCCTCACTTGACATGTCAAAAGGTCCACCAATAGTACTAGGAGATGACTCTCTCACTGAAAGTTTAGGAAAAGGAAGGATAGATCTTGATCATGTTCAGTTCAGCAATGTGCTGTATGTGCCTGGTCTCA
>LPNX010821650.1:263305-274100 GCA_001517045.1 Pseudotsuga menziesii | reverse complement strand
GTTCAGCTCCAATTTCAGTCTCTTTTGTGAGTGATTTTGCATGATCAATTGTTAATTGTTGTGAGTAAAATTAATCTATCACCTGGTTCAATTTCCATAATTTCAAAAACATGTGTAAAACAAGGAAATTCTGAGATCTGAAAATTAGGGCTCAGAGATGGATTTGATTCTTGCAATATGCAATACTTGTAGGAAAACTAAGAGAGGTTATTTTTCTCTGATATGTTAAGAACAAAAACCTCAGAGAGTTTTGAAAAATGATTTTCCGGTCGCTCATAATCACCATTTTAAAATGATTCCTTTTCATAGTAAAACGCCCCTTTCGATGGCTTACAGCGTCCTAAAATTTCGGTCTTAGCTGCCAAAAGTCTACTTTCGGTGGCTTAAAGACCGCTTTGAAACCACGCTTAGCCACAAAAACCTGTGTTTTGAGTTTTTTGAGGGGTTTTTTTCCCCAATGCATTTCACTTGCTTTCGGTGGTTAATTCCCTCCTTCAATCACCCACTAAGCTACCGAAGCCAAGGCTTTTCGGTGGCTAATGAGCTGTTGGAAAGCTGGACTAAGCCACCAAAATTCGTTTTCCCAAAATTTCATAAAAAAACACAATCAACAAGCTTTTGGTGGTTAACATGGTCCCGCGTTAAAACTATTAGTTGCCGAAACCAAAGCTTTTCAGTGGCTAAGGAGTTGTTGAAGAACTCGCCTAAGGCACTGGAAGCTAAAAATTTCAAATTTTCTTAAAAAATAGAAATAAGATATCCCAACCTTGTTAGTCATCCCAAAATATTTCATAATATGGCCTGAAACCTTCATCAGTGATCAAAAAATAAATTGTTTGAGTGAATTTATTGAAAATTTTATTTAGGAGATAACATCTGGCTCCTACTCGAGGATGGGAACCTCCTTCTGAGGTCCCAAGAACCCGAGACCAAAATGGATTTCCTAAAAGAGAATAATTAAAGCTATCTTCTAGTGTTCCATTAGGCATGGAGTCATTTGTCTTCTATAACTGATCCCCTATAATCTTTCTGTAGCCCGCTTTGCTTATTCACGAAAACAACTAAAAATGACGTAGCTGCTCATATTAAGAGCTTATTTTCCTATCTATTCCTACTCCTAATTCTAATCAGCAGAGTCTTCTTATCATGTGACATCATGCTTCCATTGAAGCCAGGTTAGAAGTTGATCTGCTGAACTTATCCTTGATCTTGACTCGATAAATAAATGAAACCCTAGCATGCAACAATGTAGTTTCAAAGGGTGACAGAACCAACTATCATCTAACAAAAATATTTTGATATCTATGCTGCTCATAAGTTCCAGATAGTCAGTAACAGGGTCATAAAAGACAACAAGAAATACCTTTTTATGCTGCTGTTCCAACCTAATGAAATGCTGGTGCTGGCTACTTTCAGTGATCACTACGTTAACTGTAGATTGCTCAACCTATGTTGGGAAGGATGAATTATGCCCTGCTATTCTAGACTTTTCAGATCATCATCTTCCTCTTCATATTTGTTGCATTCTTCCTTTATCTGCAAATCAGAAAACTGAGGGCTGCCTTTAGTATTTGCTGCAGATCAAAATTTGTTACATGTTGTTCTTTCAATCTGATCATTATCTTTTGGGTTTCCAAAGGGGACAAACTGATCTTCTTGACACCCTAAGTCAGCAGATGCATTTGGTACAAAGTCAAAAGCATCTATATTATGGTTAACATTTTGAAGATCATTAATATCTCAATCACAATGATAAGTGTCCCCTATTGCAACATACTCTTCATAGCTATCATTAACCACAACAGGCATATGTCTCTGATCATCTCTTTGCTGAAAAGTAGAACTAAAATAAATTGCAGAAGTGGACAAATCCTCACAAAACTTAAAATATTCTTCTCTATTTACCTTTTCATCCTCAGAATGCAACTTATATTCTTCACAACAATTATCAAATGCAAACTCATTTGAATAGTACCTTTTACAGTGCTTAGTGAATGCTTTGTGAAAATCCTTCAATGATGAAATACTGGAAGGAGGTAAAGAAAAATACCATTGATGTGCATCACAATATAATGAATACATCAACATCTTCATACAAAAATCTTCATGCTACTGATATAATAGATCCATGAATTCATGAAACTTGAGGAGGTGTTCTGCAAGATTGTCTTCTTCCTCCTCTTTAAAGACAAGTAGAAAATATGCCCATTCAGACATATTAGGTATTGGATGTGGGAAACCAAGAACGAAAGAAAAGTTAAGAGGTGCAAACCTCTGAGCCAAAAGAGCAAAAAATGCTTTTGACATCTTTATATTGTGGAGTCACCACTGAATTCATCCTTCATGGAGTCTCCAGGGATGAGATCTTCACAAGCAACAGTGCTTGAATATTCCTCAACCCTAAAATTTTCTAATGTATTTATAAATTCTTGAGATTTGTATGTTTTAGCAGAAAAAATAATAGCAGGAATATTTCTTGAAATACCTGATGTAGCTTCCTATGCATCACTGCTGGTCTGCCTTAGTGAAGCCCTAGCTCTTCTCAGAATCTCTTCTGGATATGAAACAGGTGTTGCTGGTGGCCCTTTAGGGTTTGCTCAGGTACTTGGTCTTCTTGAAGCCACCTTATTTCAATGGAGTTTCCATATAGATGATTACAGCTAGAATAATGTCCAAGCTTTGTCTATCATCAAAGAAAGGATCTATGTCATCTCCCAGGGAAGCTGAGCTTCATTCTCCTCTCCTCGGCAACGACGCCAATTTGTTATCACTCCAAGAAACTCCTCTAGGTTGTAGCTCGAGGATGCCTAGTAACTTACAATGTTTTTGGGCTTTTCTAAAATGGATCAAACTAGGTGACCTATATGACCTTCCAATCTCAAGACATGCATGAAACTCAATTAGGTACAAGGATTTTAGTTACCACTGTTCAGAGGTTGACAATATGGTGCAGGGATGGAGAACTCATCATGCTGGCAGATTCATACATAAAACAGATACATATAAATGGCTAAATCATGATAAGGAAAGCACTTATAATTCAAATCACATCAACATGCCAATAGGGTGACAGCTACCGGACATTAATTAAGTTGAATATAACCAGAATAACACATTCAAGCATAAGCACACAAAATATAGAAATGGAAGCTGACCAAATGATAACAAAAGAGCTTATATTAGTTCATGAACAAAATGAGAAGCTTGACAATAGCAATGGTCTACAAGTGCTCGAAGTCGAACCCATTCAATAAAATAAGTCTTATGCTTTATAGCCTTTAAAAAAATACTCAGATCCTGAAAACTTGGATCTGATTTAATAAAAATAGACAGAATAAATGTTTTTTTTACAAAATTAGGTTTAAAAACCCTAATTAACTACTAGTCTAACTAACTGTAGAATTCGTTCACTGTATGAACCTTCTAATAACTGAAGTAACTACTGGAAATCACTGCCACTGGTCCTCTGCTGGTTTAGTCACTGTTTCACTTTGACAGTTAAGTATTGGTGACCTTTTCTACTGTTATGTCACAACAAAACTGAAGCATACCTTCCTTGATGTTTTCTTTAGCATCCTTCATCTTTATACTTCATCCTTGAGCCATCCATGTTTTCCCAAAACTAGTTCTGCGTGTCAAAAATTTATATTATGCCTCTGTCTACTTTCGTTGGTTAAGAGGTCAAAATATCAGAACGGTTAGTTGCCGAAAGCAGTGCTTTCAGTGGCTAATGAACTGCCTCAGCATCCGCCTAAGCCATCGAAAGCCTTGTTCTTAAAAAGTTCTTAGGCTACCTCCAAAATTGTTCTTTTCAGTCAGTCTGCTCAGCTTTATTCTTCAGCAAGCTCTATATTAGGAGGGTTAACAATAGCCTGGCTTGCTTCTGGAGGCTGAAGGCTTGTTGCAACTTCAGCTAGGGTTTCCAATGTGAGGTGAGTGCTAGGGTTTAGCTTGGCCTCCTTCATATGCAATATATAAAGACTAATCATCCTATACAATATTGTGTTGTCTTTCAAGTACCTTTTATTTAGTATTTTCAGGAAAGTATATCTTTCTCTCAGCTCTAGGTAAGATTCATTTAGCAGCTTGCTCCTCGTGGTCAATGTAGCATTGTTTTTCTTTATTTCTCTTTCCAAAATCTCCATCTCATA
This sequence comes from Pseudotsuga menziesii, assembly GCA_001517045.1. Classification (NCBI taxonomy): domain Eukaryota; kingdom Viridiplantae; phylum Streptophyta; class Pinopsida; order Pinales; family Pinaceae; genus Pseudotsuga; species Pseudotsuga menziesii. Next base: position 269,949 of record LPNX010821650.1, on the reverse strand, counting down.
CACTTGCCTCAGCAACTGATTTATCATTTGTGTCTTGGGCTTGATCGAGGAATCCTTGTCTGCTGGTTCATCTTTCTCTTTGGTGTAGGTGAAGGAAAATTTTTTGGTTCTGCTGTCACCTGCCCTGTTAGGTCAACTTTTGCCCTAAAATTTTGGCCAAACTGCTTAAAAAATGGGGCTCAGAGATGGATTTGGTCCTTCAAATTTGTGACACCTATGTATAAAATGAAAGAGGTTTTTGTACATTGGTTTGTTGTGAGAAAAAGTATCTCTCAATTTTTGGAAATTCATTTTCATCTTCCTGAGACCTATATTTCAAAAACATGTGTAAAACAGGGAAATTATGAGATCTGAATTAGGGCTCAGAGATGGATTTGAGTCTCCCAATATGCAATACCTGTAGGAAAACTGAGAGAGGTTATTGGTCTCTGACATGTTGTGAACAAAAAAATCTGAGTGTTTTGCAAAATGATTCTCCAGTTGCTCATAATCACCATTTTAAAAGGATTCATTTTCATAGTAAAATGCCCCTTTCGATGGCTTAGAGTGTCCTGAAATTTTGGTCTTAGCTACCGAAAGTCTGCTTTTGATGGCTTAAAGACCGTTTTGAAACCATGCTTAGCCACATAAACTTGTGTTTTGAGTTTTTTGAGCGGTTTTTTTCCCCAATGCATTTCACTTTCTTTTGGTGGTTAATGCCCTCCGTCAATCACCCGCTAAGCTACCGAAACCAAGGATTTTCGGTGGCTAATGAGCTGTTGGAAAGCTTTCCTAAGACACCAAAAGTCATTTTTCCAAAATTTCATTAAAAAATGTGATCAACAGAATTTTGATGGTTAACATGGTCCTGCGTTAAAACAGTTAGCTGCTGAAACCAAAGATTTTTTGTGGCTAATGAGTTGTTGAAGAACTCGCCTAAGCCACCGAAAGCTAAAAATTTCAAATTAAAAAAAAAAAATAGAACATCAGATATCCCAACCTTGTTAGTCATCCCAATATCTTTCATAATATGGCCTAAAACCTTCATCAGTGATCAAAAAATAAATTGTTTTGAGTGAACTTATTGAAAATTTTATTTAGGAGATAACATCTGGCTCCTACTCGGGGATGGGAACCTACCTGTGAGGTCCCAAGAACCCCATACCAAAATTCCTTTCCTAAAAAAGAATAATTAAAGCTATCTTCTAGTGTTCCATTGGGCATGGATTCATTTGTCTTATATAACTAATCTCCTGCAATCTTTCTGTAGCCCGTTTTGCTTATTCACGAAAACAACTAAAAATTTCAGTTTGTAGATTTCTGCGGTAAGATAAGTTGCTGTAGGGATTTTTTGGACAATCCGCAGTAGACATTTTTAGGTCGGATTGTCCGGAAAATCCCTACAGCAACAACTAAAAATTACCTAGCTGCTCATATTAATATCTTATTTTCCTATCTACTCCTACTCCTAATTCTAATCAGGAGCGTCTTATTATCACGTGACATCATGCTTCCAATGAAGCCAGGTCAGAAGCTGATCTACTGAACTTATCCTTGATCTTGACCCGATAAATAAATGAAACCATAGCATGCAGCAATGTAGTTTCGAAGGGTGACAAAACCAACTATCATCTGACAAAAATATTTTGATATCTATGCTGCTCATAAATTCTAGATAGGCAGCAACAGGATCATAAAATCCAACAAGAAATACCTTCTTATGTTGCTGTTCCAACTTAATGAAATGTTGCTGATGGCTGCTTTTAGTGATCACTACATTAACTGTAGATTGCTTAACCTCTGACTAGGAAGGATGATTTATGCCTTGCTATTTTGGAATTTTTAGATCATCATCTTCCTCTTCATATCCGTTGCATTATTCCTTTGTCTGTAAATCAGAAAACTGAGGGCTTCCTTTAGTATTTGCTGCAAATCAAAATTTTTTACATGCTGTTCCTTCAATCTGCTCATTATCTTTTGGGTTTACAAAGGGGACAAACTGATCTTCTTGACACCCTAAGTTAGAAAATGAATTTGGTACAAAGTCAAAAGCATCTATATTATGGTTAACATTCTGAATATCATTAATATCTCGATCACAATGAGAAGTGTCCCCTATTGCAGCATACTCTTTGTAGCTATCATTAACCACAACAGGCATATGTCTCTGATCATCTCTTTGCTGAAAAGTAGAACTAAAATAAATTCCAGAAGTGGACAAATCCTCACAAAACTTAAAATCTTCTTCTCTATTTACCTTTTCATCTTCAGAATGCAACTTATATTCTTCACAACAATTATCAAAACTCATCTGAATAGTACCTTTTATAGTGCTCAGTGAATGCTTTGTGAAAATCCTTCAATGATGAAATATTGGAAGGAGGTAAAGAAAAATACCACTGACGTGCATCACCATATATTGAATACATGAACATCTTCATGCTACTGATCTAATAGATCAATGCATTCGTGAAACTTGAGGAGGTGTTCTGCAGGACTGTCTTCTTCCTCCTCTTTAAACATAGGTAGAAAATCTCCCCATTCAGACATATCAGGTACTGGATGTGGGAAACCAGGAATAGAAGAGAATTCAAGACGTGCAAACCTCTGAGCCAAAATAGCAGCAAATTCTTTTGACATCTTTATATTGTGGATTTGCCACTGAATTCGTCCTTCATGGAGTCGCCAGGGATGAGATCTTCACAAGCAACAGTGCTTGAAGATTCCTCAACCCTAAATTTTTTTGATGTATTTATAAATTCTTAATATTTGTATGTTTCAGCAGAAGAAATAATAGCAGGAATATTTCTTGAAATACCTGATGTAGCTTCCTATGTAGCACTACTGGTCTGCCTTAGTGAAGCCCTAGCTCTTCTCAGAATCTCTTCTGGATCTGAAATAGGTGTTGCTGGTGGCCCTTTAGGGTTTGCTTTGGCACTTGGTCTTCTTGAAGCCACCTTATTTCAATGGAGTTTTCAGATAGATGATTACAACCAGAATAATGTCCAAGCTTTGTCCATCATCAAAGCAAGGATCTATGTCATCTCCCAGGGAAGTTGAGCTTCAGTCTCCTCTCCCCGGCAATGGTGCCAATTTGTTATCACTCCAGGAAACTTCTCTAGGTTGTAGCTTGAGGATACCTGGTAACTTACAATGTTTTTGGGGTTTTCTAAAATGGATCAAGTTAGGTGACCTATATGACCTTCCACTCTCAAGACATGCATGAAACTCAATCAGGTACAAGGATTTTAGTTACCACTGTTCATAGGTTGATAATATGGTGCAGGGATGGAGAACTCATCATGCTGGCAGATTCATACATAAAAAAGATACATATAAATGGTTAAATCATGATAAGAAAAGCACTTATAATTAAAATCACATCAACATGCCAATAGGGTGACAAATATCAGACACTAATTAAGTTGAATATAACCTGAATAATACATTTAAGCATAAGCATAGAAAAAACAGAAATGGAAGCTAAACAAATGATAACAAAAGAGCTTATATTAGGTCATGAGAAAAATGAGAAGCTTGACAATAGCGATGGTCTACAAGTCCCCGAAGTTGAACCTATTCAATAAAATAAGTCTTAGGCTTTATATCCTTTACAAAAATACTTAGATCCTAAAAAATTGGATCTAATTGAATAAAAATAGACAAAATAATTGTTTTTTTGCAAAATTAGGTTTAAAAACCCTAATTAACTACTTGTCTAAGTAACTGTAGAATTCGTTCACTGTATGAACCTTCTGATAACTAAAGTAACTACTGGAAATCACTGCCATTGGTCCTCTACTGGTGAAGTCACTGTTTCACATTGATAGTTAATTATTGGTGACCTTTTCTACTGTTATGTCACAGCAAAATTGAAGCATACCTTTCTTGATGTTTTCTTTAGCGTTCTTCATCTTTATATTTTGTCCTTGAGCCATCCATGTTCGCCCAAAACTGGTCCCGTGTGCCAAAAATTGATATTATGCCTCTATCTACTTTCGGTGGTTAAGAGGCCAAAATATCAGAACGGTTAGCTATCGAAAGCAACGCTTTCGGTGGCTAATGAACAACCTCACCATCTACCTAAGCCACCAAAAGCCCTGTTCTTAAAAAATTCTTAGGTTGCCTCCAAAATTGTTCTTTCCAGTCTGTCTGCTTAGCTTTTTTATTCAACAGGATCTATTTAGGAGGGTTAACAGTAGCCTGGCTTGCTTCTGGAGGCTGAAGGCTTGTTGTAGCTTCAGCTAGGGTTTCCAATGTGAGGTGAGTGCTAGCGTTTAGGTTGGCCTCCTTCATCTGCAATCTCTGAAGAGTAATCATCCTATACAATCTTGTGTTGTCTTTCAGGTACCTTTTATTTAGTTTTTTCAGGAAATCATACCTTTCTCTCAGCTCTAGGTAATATTCATGCAGTAGCTTGCTCCTCCTGGTTAATGTAGCATTGTTTTTCTTTATTTCTCTTTCCAAAATTTCCATCTCGTACACTTGCCTTAGCTACTGTTTTATCCTTTCTGTCTTGGGATTGCTGGAGGAAGAATTATTTGCTGGTTTATCTTGCTCCTTTGTTGTAGGTGAAGGAAAATTTTCTTGTTTTGTGGTGACCTGCCCTATTAGGTCAACTTTTTCCCTAAAAATTTGGCCAAACTGCTGAAAAAATGGGGCTCATAGATGGATTTGGTCCTTCAAATCCATGACACTTGTGTATAAAATGAAAGAGGTTTTTTTACATTTTTTATTATGAGAAAAAATCTCTCTCAGTTTATGGAAATTCGTTTTCATCTTCTCGAGACCTGTATTTCAAAAACATGTGTAAAACAAGGAAATTCTAAGATCCAAAAATTAGGGCTCAGAGATGGATTTGATTCTCCCAATATGGAATACCTGTAGGAAAAATGAGAAAGGTTATTGTTCAATGACATTTTTGGAACAAAAATCTCCAAGCGGGTTGCAAAATGATTCTCCAGTCTCTCATAATCACCGTTTTAAAATGATTCCTTTTCATAGTAAAACATCCCTTTCAGTGGCTTAGAGCATCCTGAAATTTCGGTATTAGCTGCCGAAAGTTTGCTTTCGGTGGCTTAGAGACCGTTTTGAAACCATGTTTAGCCATGGAAATCTGTGTTTTGATTTTTTTGAGCGGGCTTTTTCCCCAACGCATTTCACTTGCTTTCGATGGTTAATGCCCTCCTTCAATCGCCCGCTAAGCTACCGAAACCAAGGCTTTTTGATGGCTAATGAGCTGTTGAAAATCTTGCCCAAGCCACCGAAAGTCCTTTTCCCAAAATTTCATAAAAAATGTTATCATCAGAATTTCGGTGGTTGACATGGTCCCACATTAAAACTGTTAGCTACCGAAACCAAAGCTTTTCGGTGGCTAATGAGTTGTTGAAAAACTCGCCTAAGACACCGAAAGCTAAAACTTTCAAATTTTCTTAAAAAATAGAACATCAGATATCCCAATTTCTTCAAGAGGGAAATTCAATTTCTAGACATTGCCTCTCTAGGATACCTATGTCTTCACTCACATCTTCCATTGTGGAAGCACTGGTCATATTAAGAGATCATGTCTCTTATTTGTACTTGATTTCTATCTTCATGTTGCGCATGAATGGTAAAATGTGCTTTTGACCTTCACTACTCAAGGGTGTTAGTTTTATTATTAACATATGCCCTATAATGTGTGAGTTCTGAAGTGATGCTAAGGGATGAAATACATTATCTCTTAATCTCCTATACTCTTTATTTATAAGGGCAAGATGACAAAGGAGTAGGATCATGGGCGTAGGAGTTGGAAAAGCACCCACAAGTCAAACAAGGCAATTTCCCAAATACACAATATCTTTCTAATGTGGGTATACCCATGCTCGACAATAAACATGCATGGCCACGAAAAATACATAGTGCATCCATGTCAAAACTAATTTTTTCATAAATATAAATATGCACTTTGATGAGTGCAATATATCAAGGTCTTCATGGTACTTTGACATGGCATTTTAATCTTGCACAAATCAGGTAGTGCATTTACAACTGACACAACTATTTTTCCCAAGGTCTTCAATGCAAACCAACAATAGCATGATTTTATATCACCAGAATATATGATATGATGTCGAGCATAGTAAAACACCATCTGATTACTGATCATTGAATTATACCATTAACATATGTGAGAAGACCCCACTGATAATGATGATGGACTCCAAGGTACTTAGTACAAACTAAAAAGTGTGAATAGATGTTATAATGTCAAACACTTGTAGAATCAAATAATCAGTAGTCATTGATGTATACCCACTATCATTTGTGAGGAAACCTGCTACTAATGACTACAAGATCCAAGGTACTTCGGGGTTTCTAGATCCATTTCCAATAGTAATGATTTGACGTCGATAGGAATAAAACCATCAAAATGAGGGAATTATTTCATCCCACATCAACTAACATGAAACAAATATCAATAGTTTAATATAATATGGTAAAGTTATGAGATCCAACATTGTATGCTGACACAAGGAAGGACATGATATTCCAGGAATATTTGAGGAACGACCGACACTATTTGACTTCCCTTCAACACATAACACGATGCCTAATGAAACTTGACAACATGAGACTCGAGTAACCAACCCTTATGAAAGATGCCAATGCTAGCTGCATTAATG
>LPNX010821650.1:232333-250478 GCA_001517045.1 Pseudotsuga menziesii | reverse complement strand
ATATATATATATATATATATATATATAAATTCTTCACATAAACATATTCCATGAGTCCAACCATTGTTATTCTTTCTTTCCTATAAATATCAACTATGGACTGTATGCTTATTAAATTTAGAATCACGCAATATGACTCTTCGATATTATGGAAGATATCTTAAACGTCACCAAACACTTGGAAGATCAGCCTTGAATGTTTGAATTTATCCTTTTCCTCTGTCTATTTGGATTCAAAACTTAAGCCTATAAGTCCTCTGCAACAAGCCTTTCGTAGTGGATTTTCTCTTTCAACGAATCCGCCTACGCAATGCGGGTTACGGATTTCAGGAATGCTTAACTTATTATAACTTTAAACTTTCCACAATTATGATTCCACAATGTAGATTGCAGATTACGGAAGGTGTTTAGATCCTTTATAAATTAAATTTCGCTTTCTAATTTCCGCAATGCAGATTGCGGATTGCAGAAACCACTTAAAATATTTATATTTTTAACTTCCATTTCCGATTTCCTCTATGCAGATTTCCGATTACGGAGAACCATTAACATATTGACATCTTAACTTTCTCTTTCCTCCTTCTTCAATGCATAATGCAGATTGCAGAAAACCCTTACCTTCTTCACAATTTGACTTTCTCTTTCCGCTTTCCACAATCCAGATAGCAGAAACATTTAAATTCTTTCTAATTTAACTTTTGCTTTCCACTTTTTGCTTTCTTTAATGCAGATTGCGGACTGAGGAAACACTTAGAATATTTATGATTTAACCTCCGCTTTCCTCTTTCCACAATGCGGATTGCATATTGCGGAAAACCATAAATTCTTTATAGTTTTTAAGCTTCCACATGCCTTCTGGTCCAAGGTTTTTCACCTATTTTTATTTGTGTTTTCTTGGGTGAAACCAAGGGGTTATCAACCTTCGATGGTCTCTCATCCTTAGGCTAGGTCCGGTTCTTAAAGCAAGTTCATGCTTAGGAAATTCATAGTGGGGTTTACTAGCCAAAATCCTAAGAGAACTACAACTGGCACACCTTCTTGCACAACTTCACCAGGGCCTCTAAGGACCAACAATATTATACATGCAATTTACTAAGCTAGAAAGGGTTTCAACCTAGAAAAACACTCATGATTCCCTACAGGGGGTCCCTTACCACTTGGTCATTAACAGTGGAGTCCTAAAGCATCTAAGTGACTCTTTGTAGAATAATATTACATCATTACAGAAACCATCTAACCAAATACAATACTCGATCATTCAAAACAGAGCACAAGTATTACACAATTAGTAAACCATATAACCAATGCAACAATAGTCATTCAAACAGACTCATGAATATTACACCATCTTATAAGCAATGTTTTTCATCTAGCCTAAGAACTGGTACTTATCATTCTATTGACATGGAAACACATATTTACACATATTCAAATATACCCCAAGCTCAATAGTTTTTGCGGAAAATTTAAACACAATGATGGAACCTATTTGTAAGGTGAGCCGAATGGAGAGGAGAAAACCACGTTCCACCCAATCGTAGATTTGGCACCAATGTTTTCTGTCCTCAATCACCCTCGAGCTAACTATGCATTTCAAGAGCGGAGACAACCAACCTCAGGTTCAGTTTTCCAGTGAGAAATTACTTGCCTAACACAGAGTGCTCACACATCAAGTATTTCCTTCACCTCCTATCTAGCACAGAGAGCTCACACAACAAGAGTTCATCCTTTCCCACATACTCAGCAGCGTCCTACCTCCTTTGCATATGCTCCTCTTTATAGTTTTTGTTTTCTTTTTGGTTTTGCCTAACTATTTTGCAGCTACTTCCTATTCGCTAAGGAATCTCGGTTTCCCACTACTTCCCTGATTTTTTGAGGGTGTGTCCGACGCCATCATGGAAATTATGGCACCTAGTGTACCTTCCTGATATCCGCTCTTTTTTGTCTCCGCAATGGCACACATAGTTCCTCATTCACCGTGTCATGTCCCCATAATTCATCATTTCATTGAAAGAAAAATGTTTTAGTTACAACTGTCCTCCAAGGTCTGATTGGCGGATTCCAAACCAGACAATCTTATTCAAAATTAGAACTTCAATAAAAATGTTACAAGTAATGTTTATCTGTTGGGGGATATTACAGGAACATGGACACATGCTAAGAAAATAATGACTTACATTGAAGTCATATGTATTATGCACAATTTATATTTTCAACTATTTAATAACAACAACAACAATAATTTTCTCCAAGGGAAATTAAAAAATTAAGTAAACATATCTTTAATAAGAGACTAAACCATATTATAAAATTGTGTGAATGAATATTTAATTAGGTATCCACAATTAAGTGAAATGTGGTTTTTTTTAAGGTCATTCTTTTCATGTAGATCACATCTATGAATAATGATTATGTGACATAGAACATGATTGTGAATATTTGCTACATGGTAGAGAACACACATGTCATACCAATAACATAATTTGTTTTTGCTAAAAGTTCCTTTCCCTAGTGGTATGTTTGTAGTGGTGTTATCCCTTGTTGATAACTCCCTTTTACCTTTACTTGTGTGGAGTAATTAAAAAAGATGTGGAAACTATAGTGAATGGCCATTGTTTCCAACTTAGCAGCTTATCACATATGTATACATTTGTATAATTGTTAAAAACATTTCTTTAATATTTTTTTTGTTTTATATATTTAAAAATTTCATATATATATAAAAATATTTATTTATTTTTCATATAAACTTTCATATAAATATGTAATTTTTTAAAGGAAAACATCATGGAAAAAAAAACAGGATGTTCCCACATTTTTGGATGACATGTCTAATAAATCAATCAACGTAGATTAGTGCCCTTCACCTAAGTGGTTTCGAACTATGCACATTCAACAAAACTAGCCAAATCCCCAAACAACATTGGAAACAACTTGTTGAACTAATCTTTTGGGATTATTTTTTCATAATTTTTCATATATATATATATGTCCACAAGAAGAAATAATAGGGGTCCCACCCCGTTCGTTCTAATGATAGAGCTAACTCGATGAGGACATCAAGTGAGGCCCTTATAAATCAATGTATTGACACCCGAGAATTTTACCCCAAGACCTTTTACTCACACGTTACAACACTCAACCACTTCATCTAGCCCACCAAGCTATATAATAATAATAATAATAATACTAATTAGAGGAAATTTCAACTCAAAATAGGCCTCCTAAGAAAAATAATAAAATAATAATGAAAAAAATTAATATTTATTAATTTTGGAGGAAGAAAAGAACAAAACTATTTTTTTTTGTTCATATTTTCGACATATCTCCTTATGATTTTACTCAAATTTCAATCGGGAGAGCTGCTATGATATTTAGACACTTAGGAGTTAGTTAAGATCAACTTGTGTAATATATCCGCTAGGTAAAAGTGTGTTTCTTTAGTATGCATTAGTATGCATTTGTAAATATTCTAATCCGACGGTCACGATATGTTCTAGACATAGAGTGATCCGACGGTTCAACTTCTCTTAGATCATACCTACCATTGATCCGTGGCTTAACACCCGATTGGTCTATGATCTCTATTTAAAGAGCATAGAGGGTCCTTGGCTAGTTGATCGATTATGAGAAGCTCATGTAACTTTCTTTCTTTTGCATAATAAATTGCTCCAAGTAGCTATTTGGCTGGGGCCATGGACTATTTCCCTCTTGAGGGTTTTAACCACGTGACAAACATCGGTGTGTTGATCTGTGATATTTTTGTGTGAAGCGGTTGCTGAAGGTGTTCGGTATTTTGGGAGTACCCTGTGTACTCGAACATGGTATCCGAGCTTTTATGAAGAGCCGCTTTCGGTTTTGATCTAGATTTGGAACTAGTATTGTCGAAAATTTGAAAGGGTTTCTGGTTCTAGATTTTCTATGCATTTTTTGCCTATGGGAGCTGTTCCATTGTGTCTGGAGCACTGTTTCCATTGGGAAATAGTTTTCATTTCATTGAAAACCGTTTCCATTTGTTCCAGAAACACCCGTTTCGGCAAATCTGAAGGTATAATGTTACAGTGAAGGATTTGTTTTATTTTTTTTTAAAAATCTCTCATATTTTATCAGTTTTATTATTAGATATTTATTGTTTTAGTCTCAGAATATTGCCTTCCTTGGCTGTATATGCTCTTTGTTGTGCACCTTGTGTGATCACGGCGAATCAGAAACAGTGAAGGAAAGTTTTTTTTTCTTATCTTCTCGACTACGTATGCTCTTTGTCGTGCACCTTGTGCGATCACGACAAATCAGAAATAGTGAGAAAACTTGAAAACGTAGACTTTCCGGGTAAGCTAACCAAGATCTAACCCCATTGTGTGGAAACAAGTTTTTTTTGTTTTTAATTTTTTTTGTGATTTACAGGAAAAAAAAAGCAAGCACGGAGAATGAGAGAGAAGAGTAAAAAAAAAAAGCCCGCTTCCTCTTTCCATACTTTTACGTACCTTTTAAAATTAGCTCACTTGGTCCAAAGTTGCTTTACTCCTTGATAAGTCTTGAGTTCAAGTCTTATCAAGCTATTTTCAAGTCTTTACTCCTTGGCCCTCTTCCATCTGCTTCCTTTTCTGGTTTCAAATATTTCTTAACTTTCATTGATGACTACTCCAGACTGACTTGGGTTTACTTCCTAAAACTTAAGAGCAAAGTATTTAACATGTTCTTGGCCTACAAGGCCCTTGTTGAAAAACAATCTGGTCATCAAATTATTAAGTTAAGATCTGACAATGGAGGAGAATATGTTAACAACAAGTTCACTACTTTTTGCACTGAACAAGGAATCCAACATCAACACACTGTTCCATGTACACCACAACAAAATGGTGTAGCTGAACAAAAGAACTGCACTTTAAAAGAAATGGCTAATTGTATGATCCAATCTAAGGGACTAAGTCTTCAATATTGGGTTGAGGCCATAGATTGTGCAAATTACATACTTAATCACACACCCACTAAAGTTTTACAAGGTATAACACTGGAATAAGCATGGAGTAAAGTTAAACCAGATGTAAGTCACTTTTGTGTGTTTGGTTGTGAAGCATGGGTTCACATTCTGGATGAAAAATGGAAAGCATTACAGCCTAAACGTGAAAAGTGCATATTTATTGGATATTCTGAAGATGTAAAAGGTTATAGACTTCTTCAACCACATTATCATGATATAATCATTAGAAGAGATGTTAAATTTGATGAAAATCTCTTGGCCTACAAACCTAACTTGGCGGGTGTGCCATCTTTGCCCTGCGAGCTTGATTCGACGATTGTGCCTTCTTATTCTTCTTCTTCTTTCTTTCTTGACAGGTTTCTAACTCCAGTTTTTGATGATGACAGTGAGGATGAAAATCCACCTCTGCCTGCTCATGTTCCTCCAATTGCACCAGCACCAATACTTCCTCGATGGGTCCATTCAACATGTGAAGCAGCTAGTGATCTTGTCGATGATCCTAGAGATCAACATCGAACACGTTCTCAGTTTCAGCGAGACTCTTCTCTTTTGGCTCAATTTTCCAAGAATCATGATCCAAAAACTTTTGCAGAAGCTTCAAGAAATCCAGATTGGGATGCAGCTATGGATGAAAAATATCGTTCCTTAATGGTGAACGATACTTGGGATCTTGTTCCTCTTCCAAAAGGAAGAAAACTTGTCAGATGTAAATGGGTCTACAGAACTAAGTATGCATCAGATGGAAGTGTTGAAATACTTAAGGCAAGGTTAGTTGCCAAAGGTTTTTACCAAGTTGAAGGGACTGACTACAATGAAACCTTTGCCCCTGTAGCAAAAATGAACTCCATCCACCTTGTTCTTTCCCTTGCAGCCTTACATATCTGGGAAGTCCATCAAATGGATGTCAAGTCTGCCTTCTTACATGGTGATTTACATGAGAAAATTTACATGGAACATCCTCCTGGATATGTTCATAATAACTCTAGCCTTGTTTGTCTCCTTAAGAAATCCTTATATGGCCTTAAGCAAGCTCCTAGAGCTTGGTATGCCAAAATGGATAGCTTTCTCCTTGACACTAGTTTTTCTAGATGCCATTCTGACCCCAATGTCTATACCAAGAAAGTAGGAAACCATCTCATCATACTTGTTCTTTATGTTGATGATCCTATCCTTACTGGTAGTGACCCTAAACTTATAACCCATGTGAAATCCAATCTTAAGCAAAATTTTGAAATGTCAGACTTAGGACATTTGCATTATTTTCTTGGTCTCCAAGTCTTGCAAACCAAAGAAGGAATCTTTATTTCCTAGTCTAAGTATGCTTGTGACCTTCTTCGTCACTTCCACATGAAGATTGTAAACCAACCCCTTCTCCCTTCCAGTCTGGAGTCATTTTTCTACCACTTGTACTTCCCTTGAAGTAGATGCCACCTTGTATCATCAGCTTGTTGGTAGTCTTTTATATTTGAATAATTCTCATCCTGACCTTTCCTTTGCCGTTGGTCGTGTTGCCCGTTATATGCAAAATCCTCATGAAAGTCATTGGAAAGTAGCGAAAAGAATACTTTGATATATTCGAGCTAAAATTCAGTTTGGGATTCATTACAGTACAAGGGGGAAACCTTTGTTGGTTGGTTTCACTGATTCAGATTGGGCCGGTGATCCTGATGATCGAAAGTCTACTGCAGGTTATGTTTTCAGTCTGGGATTTGGACCTGTCACTTGGGCTTGTAAGAAACAACAAGCTTTTGCTCTTTCTTCAGCAGAAGCAGAATATTGAGCTGCAGTTAATGCTAGTTAGGAAGCTTTATGGATTTGATAGATCCTTTTAGAGTTTGGATTCGAGTAGTAGCAGCCTAATCCACCTTGGTGCGACAATCAAAGTGGCATCAAGCTTGCCAAAGATCCAGTTCTACATCAGCACAACAAACAAATTTAGCTACACATGCACTTCATCTGAAATCTTGTTCATGATCATGTTATTGAAGTGCTCTATTGCCCTACAGATGATCAAGTTGTAGACATCTTCATTAAGTCTATTACAGAAGCAAAGTTTTCTAAACTTCGGTCTATGTTAGGAGTTCAGGAATGTGTCCTTAAGGGGGGATAGGCTCTAATGCCTCCTTCCTTCTCCTAATAGTGTCCCTTTTGTAAATCATTCAATCCTATCCCAAGTTGTTCTTAAGGGGGGATGTTAGGATATTGATACACTTAGAAGTTAGTTAAGATCAACTTGTGTAATATATCCATTAGGTAAAAGTGTGTTTCTTTAGTATGCATTTGTAAATATTATAATCCAACGGTCATGATATGTTCTAGACATAGAGTGATCCGATGGTTCAACTTCTCTTAGATCATACCTACCATTGATCCGTGGCTTAACACCTAATTGGTCTATGATCTCTTTTTAAAGAGCATAGAGGGTCCTTAGCTAGTTGATCAATTATGAGAAGCTCATGTAACTTTCTTTCTTTTGCATAATAAATTGCTCCAAGTAGCTATTTGGCTGGGGTCGTGGACTGTTTCCCTCTCGAGGGTTTTAACCACATGACAAACATCGGTGTGTTGATCTGTGATCTTTTTGTGTGAAGTAGTTGCTAAAGGTGTTCAGTCTTTTGGGAGTACCTTCCCTTTCCTTTTATCCTGAAAAAAATGAATGTTGTTTACTTCTATCATCTTCTTGAAATATTCCAGGATAAAATTTCTAGCAGTGAGCAACTTGGGTAGCCTATAAAAAGGGTTTTCAATGCCATATAATCTAATCACAATGTAGTCGTTATATAAAAACTAATCTCCCTTTCTAATAGCCTCACCTACCTTCAAGTATGGTCTAATCTCTTGAGGAATGCATTTGGGTTCAGTCCCAATGATTAAAGCAAAGGTCTTATACATAAACATAGACACAAATTGAGTCCCAATGGCTCCCTCTTCTTCTCCTTTCTTTATCTAAGGAATTCAATCATAAATTCTATTTGGAGAATCACATTTATTTATTTGGAGATATATGTATTCAAAGTGCTAAGAATGGTGGAAAAGGAGAAAATAATCAATATAAGAATAACATATTAAAACCCTAGTGTAATTGAAATCTACCATATGGGATCTTATTCCAGCTACTAAGGCATCTGCATAGATGAGAGCAAACATATAATTATAAGTATCAATCATTGCATCCATTGTTTCATTTATGTCTTTTTCATAATCTCTACCTAATATCATTGTCAAAGATGAGATGACTTCCTCATTCCAGGGTAACCAATTTGCATGCTTCCATGGTTTAAAAGGAAGTAGGGACTGCTTGCGGGAGGCTACAAGTCAAGCTCACAAATTTACATTTTTTCATTACTAAGCCTTCGATAGAAGTCTACTTGATCTTCTAGAGATATTGTATCCCCAAAAGGAGTAGTCCCTAACATTATGGAAATCAAAACACTTGGGATTTCAAAAAGAAGGTTCGAGCCATCGCTAGTATGTATGGCAGACATGGTTGGGTTGTAAATGTTTGCACATAAGTTGAAAAATTCAGGGAAAGGGAAGGTATCAAGGACTAGGTGTTGGGATAACTCAGATTTCTATAATTTTCGTGTGGCTTCAGACATTTGCAATTTTTCAAGAGTTGCTCCTATGAGTTACTGTGTTGTGGTTTTGGTTAGTTTAGGTGGGGATACCTTGGCCGATTGGTCAACGAAGGGAAAAATATTAGAGGAGGATATTTGTGAGAGATCAAAATGGTGAGAAAGAGCTCAAGAGGATGTGATAGAGGAAGTAGCCTTTCTCTTTTTTATCTTGAACTATGGTACTCGAGGTAGGGTAGGTTCAGATGGAGTAGACCATAACATGGTTACCACAGGGGAGGATTTTTCACAATGCTTACTTAATGAAAAATCACTTTGGGGTATATTTTAAATAGAGAAAAGTCCGAGGGATTGATACTTATACTTACTTGAATCCACTATAAAAACCATGCATGAGTTCCCTTTTTCAAATTTGATCATTTACAGCTCAACTTCTAGGATGACAAGGTCACTAAACATCTTTCTCTAGAGATCTTAATGGTATGAATCAAAGGAAAAATAGGAGGTGATTTTATTCTCTTGGGATGTTTTTGTTGTGACACAAGCTTTTAAAGCCATTAAATCCTCTTTTATATGAATTTTAATGTTACTTTGGAGGCACCAAGGATTTTTTTGAGCTATAAGTATGGGTGTATCTTTTTGGACACACCAAGCACACTGAGAGGGGGGGGGGGTGAACAATGTGTATATATTTTGTTACTTTTTCAGTGTTAACAATCATCAACAACTTATTCAATATTATGCAGAGTACATTATTATCATTATATCAACAATTATATCTCATCATCACATATCATCATATCATCATCACATAGGAATCATAGCAAAAATCAATACACAATATTTTACATGGAAACCCAAGTCCTAGGGGAAAACCATGGAAGCCTTATAATAATAGTTTTCTAGCAACAACTCAAAGGAGGCGACAACCCCCTTATTACAATGACTTCAATTCTCTAGCTACAACTGGAAGGAGGCTATAAGCCTTTGATTTATAGGCTACAACATGAAGGAAGCTCCAACTCCCTAGTTCTCTAGCTACAGCTAGAAGGAAGCTACAACACCTTTTCCTTGCCCCATCCTTCCACCCTGATATGAAGATAGAAAATGCTGAACCATGACTGCATTGATCCTATGAACCTGCTAATTAACACTTATACTAAACTACACAATATGTACCACACTGCACAACCATTTCCACTACTAACCACTTCTCATCATTTGATGACTACTCATCAACTGATCACTGTCCACTATATCACACTGCTCATCAACCTATCCAATCAAAATGTACCAATCAATCTATTTCTCACATTAGTCGACTCAGTCAATCTGAGTCTAACCAATTGCACACCAAACTCAGTCCACCTGAGTCAAACCAACTGCTCATACAACTCATCCAGTGTGAGTTGGACCAACTGCACATAAGGAAACCTATGCCAATCCTGCTCAACTGAACCAACCTTTACCAAGATGTTTGTGTACCTATGCCAAACCAATCATATACTTATGTTAATCTAATCAAGTTCTTTGACAGTAAACCAACCCTTCTTACTTGGACTAGTTCGTCAAGTAAGAGACACATTTGAGAAACCAAGAGACTTCACATACAATCAACCAAAATTTGTCCAATCACACCCAACTCAATGACACCACAACCAACCTCAATCATAGTCAAGGAATAGTTGAAATTTAAACAAACTAACCTCAGCCAAGAATATAAAAGACTTAACCAACTATGTCAAACTCAGTCAATCTCATAAACTCTTAGACACAAAAGGATTTTTCACTCCACTCACATCAAGTCAACAAATCAAACAAATATCAAGAAAATAGTCACTTACAATACTTCCAAAGGTTGTCATTAACAGTCAATAATAATCCATCTCCACAATGGGCACCAAGGACTCAACAGTTGGAATCGATGACCATACACCATTGGTATCAATGACAACTTAAACAACAATCTTCCCCTTTGTCATTGATGACAAAACCACAACTCCTCTTCAGAACAAGCTTCCCCTGTCAACAAAAATTCTCTCCCCCTTTGGCATCAATGGCAAAGGGAACATCCTTTGACAATATTTCTCCGACTTAAGGCATGCTCCCTGTCGCAGGGATTTCTCCCTTGCTACAGGGTAGGAATGGCTACCTTTCGTCTATAGGATGGAAGAATAGGTTCCTGGTGGTGAAATGCAAGAAAAAATAGACAGAAATAAAGAATAGAAAAGAAGAAGAAATGGCTGGAAACCCCTCTACAAACACTATTAGGGTTTAGCTTCAAATACTTGCAAAAACGCATAAGAAAACCTGCAAATAGATGATGGAAACCTGCAAGCAAATATGGGTTAGATGAAAGCAAATAAACAAAACAAAAAACAAATGTTATGCCTTCTCTTTGATGGAATGGGCCACCATGCCCTAGCTTGGAGAAGCATCTCTCTTGGAAGGGGGAGCTATGGCTCAATGGATGGATGGAGGATAGGGAGTGTGGGTGGCTTAAGAGACAA
The DNA here is from genome assembly GCA_001517045.1 of Pseudotsuga menziesii. Taxonomy (NCBI): domain Eukaryota; kingdom Viridiplantae; phylum Streptophyta; class Pinopsida; order Pinales; family Pinaceae; genus Pseudotsuga; species Pseudotsuga menziesii. Next base: position 239,412 of record LPNX010821650.1, on the reverse strand, counting down.
AGGGTCTCAAGGAATCCACTCGGGCAGTATAACTGTATGAAAGGGAGAAGTGATTTGAGAGTGACCCCCACCCCTCTATTTATAGATTTTTTAGGGTTTTAAGCCCCTGGTTGGGCCTTTAGCCCCTTTTTTGGGCTTTTAGCCCCTTCCGCCCTATATTTAGCTCCTTTTGGGGTTTTAAACTCCTTTGAGGGGTTTTCGCCCCTTTTTGGAGGCTTTAGCCCCTATGAGAGATATTTTGGCTCTTTTTAGGGGATTTTAAGCCCTTTTGCTCATTCTTAAGCCTTTTTGAGGGTGTGGGAGTCCAACGGAGTGAAATGAGGGTCGTGCATGGGTGTCCTTGGTTGGTGTAGGCCATGTAGAGCTGAGTGAGGGATTTTTTGGGTTAACACTCCCCATGTCATCAACTTCTCTTCCTTTGTCAACTTTTCTTGTTGTTTTCATTAATGGAAATAAGATCTTCCTTTGGAAATATTGCTCCCCTATCAGTAGACACTGTTGATATTTTGATGAACTTTTATTTTGTCACAAGGATACTGTTGGAACTAACTACTATACAATACTGAAAAGAGTGTGATCATTGATCTCAAATATGATCGTACATAAATCCTTTTACACATTTTTTGTACACTTCATATCACTGGTCGATAGTCTTCAAGATGGTATTGGATTTTTCCCAAGATTTTCAACATTTCTACTTTGATCAATGGTGCGATATACTAACTTTATTCTTGATACTTTCAATAGGATGGTGGTTGTTCATGTCATTTGATTGAACTTTCTTTCTTCTCCAAAAATTAACTTGTCGCTGCATATTGCAATGTTTTGTGAAATGATCATAGTGATAGCAATTGTAACATTGAATGAAAAACCCACTTTGATTTTTTCTTGGCGTGATTTTTTCATGACCTCTACAATAGATGGCTTTGTGACCATATTTATTACACTTGTAATAGTAGCCATTGAACATCATAGGGTATCTATGAGAAAATAGTATTATTTGTGATGTACCTTCTCTTGATTCTTGTTGATCATGGGATATTATGAGAATACATGTATAAATGTTATTCTTTTATTCCTTTTCCATATATATTTTAGTTTCTTCAATGTTCTTCTCGATCTTTGAATTTGTATTTAATTGAGTAGTTGTTTTGTCCATATCTTCCTTAGAGAGAGGATCTTCAGTTCTTGCTTTTGACAAATTTTTATCTTTTCTTGGAGTTGTTTCATTAGATACTCTTCTATTTGCTTGACTTATTCTACCTATCTATTTAGATCAACAATATTGTCTTCCATATGTCCTTTTTAATTCCGATCATCCTCATGGGATTTTTTCAGTTGACCTTTTATTACATGATTCTCCTTTCTAAGTTCCTAGAGCTCCTTTTAAAATTCAAAGTTTGTCAGACACATCTTCCGTAACTTTTCGTTCAAGGATTTGATTTCAAGTTCTTGTTTTATTCTTAATTGCTCTACCAATATTTCTTTAGTCTTGTAGGTACTTATCTCATTGTCTTTTCCTCGTAGCTTGCAGTTCAATTCTTTCCCCTTATCTTCTAACTGTCTTTTGAGCTTGACAATTTCTTCTAATTGCTTTTCATTTAGAGTAGTTGACTTCTCAAGTTTATCTTTCAAAGATTTGGATATGGATTCTTTGATTTTGGTATCTTCTTCGACTTGGATTTTTAGATCAATTATAGTCTGCGTGTCCTTCTTAGATTCTTCTTGATTCTTTTTCTTAGATTCGTCCAATTACTCTTGCAATACCTTATGGGATTCATATGCATGATCACAAGGCTACAACATGCCAATGACCATATATCGTCCAAGGGCCATCAAACCACCATATGTGTGGGTTCAATACCCAAACTTCTAAGGAAACCAAGGACCCCATAAGAATGGGTTCCAATATACCACCATAGGTATGGGTTCAAGGACCTTGCAGGAATCCACAAGGTGCTCCAAAGCACAACTCATATCTGTATGGGATTCACCCTACAAGAGGGACTTGGTGGCATCAATGACCATATGCATATGGGATTCATATGCATGATCACAAGGCTACAACATGCCAATGACCATATATCGTCCAAGGGCCATCAAACCACCATATGTGTGGGTTCAATACCCAAAATTCTAAGGAAACCAAGGACCCCATAAGAATGGGTTCCAATATACCACCATAGGTATGGGTTCAAGGACCTTGCAGGAATCCACAAGGTGCTCCAAAGCACAACTCATATCTGTATGGGATTCACCCTACAAGAGGGACTTGGTGGCATCAATGACTACTTGAGGGGTCACTGCAACTCCATTCCATCTTGGACATTGAAAATTTACTATGAAAAAGGATAAATCATGAGCCCCCATTATCACTTTTTTCCACTTATTCTACTTTTTTAGAATTTAATCTTCTTCTTCATAGAAGCAGAAAAATGCGACAATTCCAGGCACAAAGAGGGCGACAACAACAACAACCATGAGAAAATAATATATATGAGCATAATCACCATGCAACAAATCAACTATAATTTTAGTAGTAGATATTACTCCCTTACGATTTCCATACAAAGTGACTTCTCCACATGTTAGATTAGGGGTTAATTTTTTTTAATATATTTATTGTAAGTGCCAATATATAATATGGATACAAAATGGAGAGTTTTGATTGTTTTAATAATATATACTTAATCTTTCACATCACTATTTGAATCGTCAATTTTATGTTGAGAAATTTTGAAACACTTGTATGTTAATAATTATTTGTCATCTTAACTTTTAGATATTGGATGATATAACAACAATAAAACATGCAGATACTACTATGCATTGAAAGTTGACGTGAGAAAGTATATATTATCAATATAACAATAAGAAAGCATGCATGCATGCATGTACTACCTTGTATTAACCTGCTATTTTCAATATCACTTTTCCAATGCTATATTTTGAAAATTGTCTAAATTTTTTTTGACACATACAAGCATGTGTAATACGCTTATAATTTTAATACTTGTTACTATCACATAAAAAATCATAAATAGATAAATTATAGCCTAGTAAATATTTACTTATATATATATTGTTTTATTTAGAGAAAGAAATTTGAATTTAGGCTCTGATACCAAATGTGAGGAACTGTTTGCATTTGTAATAAATTTTATTGTTTACTCATAAATTTCACATAGGTAATTTATTTGCAACAAAAAAAAGAAACGCATAATAATAATTTACAAAAAATAAACTTAAACACGCGTTTTCACTATAAATGATATCCAAAAGTTATTTTTCAGATTATTTTATTATCATTAGATCATTGAAAACGTATTTCTAGTTCAACAATAACTTGAAGGTAATTGATTTTCTGTATTATTTTAAATTAACAATAGTACATGTAACAAGAACTTATCTTATTCAGGGCTTGTCTTCGACCCTAAAAATATCACTACAAAATATATTTTAGTGCAATGCCTTATCATATAAGATTAAAAGTATACTAAATCTAGGTCACCATCTCTAAGGTCACCACCTGTATATAGTCATAGCAAGGAATTCCCTCTTATCACCATCACGCAATGGAATACAGCCCATAAAATTAACATGACCATTGTTATCCACTTAAAAGATAAGTATTATGATAATACTTGATCATATTTAAAGTTGCTTGCTTTGAGAGAGAGTTGAATATGAACTCGATTGATTTTGATTCATTGTTTCTTGATGATAACTATTTTAATAAATATGATTTGCATATGATGAATATGTTGAACATAATTCATTCTAGTTGAATTTATGAGCTAGATTTGTTGTTTTAGTATGTTGATTTCATCAAGGAAGGAAACCAAGTAATAAAGGTCACAAAGCATGATTCCATGCTCACTGAAAAGAAGGGTTATGAAAGTTTTAATCAAATTATATCTGAATCTAGGAAAGCTAGGAGGTAAGACCAGTTGCAAAGAATCAAAGTGGATCTTGGCTGACAATTATCCAATGGAGTACAAAAATAGTTCCAAAGCTAGATAAGGCTTAGAGGCAACTCTAAGTGAGGTAATGCCAAGTTGGGCTTGGTTGAAACTACTCAAGGAAAATGGAGCAATGGATTTGGAAAAGGCGTGGGGGGGCACTTTTCTCACCCTAACACTACTTTTTTTGTAGAGTAGAGTTACTTATTTTAAAGTAAAAAGTATAGCTGATGAAAATGAATTAATTATAGCTAAAATGAGAAGATTACAAATAATTATTTGTTGTGTGATTAGTAGAAAGCACATCGCGTAGATCAATTATGATATGAAATTCCATACTAGGTAAAGGAATCAGAAGGTATAATCCTTGATTCCTCTCTTGTTGTTATGTTATCTATACTGAGAAAGTCAATATGTGTCAATATTTATGGCATCGAAATGTTGATAAATATAAGAGAGTAAAATAGTTGGAATACATTTGCATTAATATACAGATATGGGAATACTATATGGTAGAGTGCATATAGATATATGTGGGAATATACCAACATAGATCCATCTTAAAAAGGATCTACCAAGGGCCAAAAGGGATCAAATATCTCTAATTGCAAACCCCCTTTTAGAGTGGAAATGTTGAGAAAATGTGAATTGAATGATTATAGTTTTAATTTGTAGTATTTATAGGAATTGTTTTAGATTATAGTAAAGTTTAGACAATATTTATGGATTTTTTGTTATATGTTTTAAGATCTTATAAATTTAAATATTTTTTTTGAAAAACTATCTAGAAAAAATATAAGAGATTTGTATATATAAGAATACTAAAAGTATTCATAAAAAAATATTATAGATCTTGGTTATTATGCAAAGTTAAAACATGTAGTTATTAAATAAATGACTATATAATGTAAATATGATATTCATATCGTAAATGTTTTTTATTATAGGAATATTAAAGAGTGATTATTATAGTTTACATTTAGATAAATAATGTTTAATAAAAAACTCGAAATAAGATTAATTAAGTAGAGCATTTCTAATGATACTCTTTATTAAATAATCCAATGGAATGTGGTATTGGGTAGTTTTTCTTCTCATTTTTGTGTCCTCTGCAATCACTCTATGTGATGTAGAGCGCTCCTTCACATTATTAATTCAATATATAAACAAACCCTGGACATTAAAACCTATGACTAAAGGAATAAATTGAAACCTATAAGAGATTTCACATATGGTTAACACTTTTTTTCCTATAAGAGAATCTGCAGATGGTTAACACTTTTTTTCCTATTTGTTGTAGTGGAATTTGCCAAGACCAGTAAATATAAGGTAATTTACAACCACCACTATATACAGTAATTATCAATATTTTTTCCTCCATCAATTTAATGGTTGTAATAATTGCGTAATCGAGGGTCACTGCGAACTGAAACCAATAGTGTTTGTGAATCTTGGTTGTTATTTTGTTTTTGGTTACTTATTTATATAAGTTTTGTAACTTTTTAAATAGATGACATGTTATTTCTATTATTTTTTATTTAATTATTAATTTCTATTGAGCCAACATGTGCCACATCACCATTACAGACAGACACATCTCACCCATTTGAGCTGTAGAAAGCGCCTCTCGGCGCAATAAAAAAAACAATCAACAATTATTTAATAAATTATATTATTATATAAGTTTTGTAATTTTTTAATAGTCGACATGTTAATTTGTATTATTTTTTTATTCATTGTTATTGAGCTGACATGTGCCGCGTCACCGTTATAGTCTGACACATCTCGCCCATTTGAGCTGTAGAAAGCGCCTCTCAGCGCAATAATGTGGTATATTAACTAAGAGTGGCTTGGTGCTATATGTAATGGATATGGCATGATACTGCTGTGGTTGTTGAATTCTTGTATAATTATGAATGGTTGAGGACATACTTGACGATGCTTATGATACATTTTCCTATGATAGACCAATTCAAAAAAAGGATAAGGGAAAGAGGATTCTTTTCAAGAGGTTGTGAAGGGATCTTGTGAGTTCTCATGAGGCATCATCTAATCTTGTAACAATAGGAATGTTTTTTTTGTTTGTAAGTAAGATAACATCACTTTATATTGATAACATAAGAAAATTACATCCGGCATAGAGCTACTTTGCCATATTTGATCACTTTGAACCCACCTAACTAGCTTCCTCCGGGATTCTAATCAGACTTCCTCCTCAAGAAAAAAATTCCACAGAGAGTAAGGTACAAGACAAAACAAAACCTTCTTTTATAAAATAACTAAGGACCTTCTATGGCATTCAGACCCAGAGCTACCTATAACATTATGAATGCTGATGGCAATAATACAAGTATCAAAATTGGTCATGTCAATATAACATGTGACCATAAATTAATTGGGTAAGAATTCCTTTGATTATACTTGATATCTTCATTGATATGTTTATTATGATGTTTGGATGCGTGTATATGATTAATACCAAGGTGTAGTATGACAAAGGAAAGAATATTGTTAAAGTATTTTTGGTGCATTCATGAGCTAGTATGCCATGATTGAATTGGTTCAGAGTAATAACAAGAGTGAATGAGTATTTACAGTCATGTTATGAATATGTACCATATGGAATATAATTTCACGAGAAACATTCATGTGTATGGATATAGTGTGTTCGATTTAGGAAATGCTATAACACTACAAGTATCCAATGGTACCCATGCTTGTAATTGGTGTCCTAGACCACAACCTTTTAACCAACATTGAAGAGCATTAAAGGAATATATTCCTAGTGTCATGCTTGGGTTGAAAAGAAATGTGTCGATATGGTTGAACAAGTAATGGATAGGTGGTTGTGTTGAGGTGTTGGTTGAGTCCTACAACTTGTCTAGGTAAAAAATGAGTCTGACATATGGTATTTTTATCTCAATCAAAGGATGCACTAAGTGAATGTGAACAGGAAAATTATGGAATCATACAAACCATATCCTTACATTTATGAAGGTTGGTACATATGCATGGTACATTGATTGGGTGCATATTTGCATGGAAAATGTATTTATAAATTGAATGACATGGAAGAGTTATTGAAGGATTGTGAGGTAGTGAAAATAAACACTTTCC
>LPNX010821650.1:221926-232284 GCA_001517045.1 Pseudotsuga menziesii | reverse complement strand
AAGGAGACACCCAACAAGACAAGATAAAATTAAATAATAATGAATTCTAAAATATAAATATGGTGAAGAGTGTGATTGTGTGACCATGAGTATTGGCACGATCTTTTGATTGAATACATAATGTGATTACATAATGTAATTATTATTGAGCTAGTGGTGCATATATAGTGAATGCATTTCATTGAATTTGAGATATTGGAAGTTCATATTGATTAAGCTATTTATGTGTTATAATTTCGAGATCACTTCATGATTCGTTGTAAATATTGTAATGAAAGGTTTATATGCATATATAATTAGTTTGCTTGGTTGACTAAAGGTTCAAATTGCATGTAGAATTGTCTTGGATATGGAAATGTGTGTAAGTCCTAATGAATACTGGATTCTACAACATACAAAGGCCAAACAATATGAGAATGATCACATAGTTATGAAATTTGGTTTATGTATGAAACGTATTTGAAAATGTCCTGATTGAAATTATTATAACGATATCTTATGTTAAGTGTATACATGTGTATGATATAGGTGAGATGATGGATTTATCTAGTGAGGGAAAATGATAATTGCTAAAAGATTGCAAGCAAATGGGAGAATTCTATTAGATTGACGCAAAAACCTTATGATATGCCTTGATCATCATGAGCTATGTTATATTAGAGTCTTTCATCAGAATGCCTTGGTAGTGAGACTCTATAAGTATATGCATTTCTTGCGCAAAAAATCCTTTTCAAATAATAGATCTCCCAAGGAATTATTTAGCAGAGAAAGAGATGTCTTAGCCTAGGTAGTGAGTGACTACAAGGAAGCGACTTGAATGGATCTATTGCGAGATAATCATGTTATATACTAGTTGGGATCAAGAATCAAGTGTGTGTGTGTGTAAAATTTAATGGATATCCACTAGAACAATTGATCACAACAAATCTTACAACTTGATTATTATTTTATTAGCATATTTTTATTGAATGCCAAATAACTGGAATTGAAACAAGAATAACTAGAGAAATAATTACACAATCCACACAATAACACAAGATATACCAAGGAAAAATCCACTATGGAGAAAAACCCAGCCACAAATGATGACTATGCCTTACTCTTTAAGTCAAATTGCAAATACAAAGGAAATGGTACTCTTTATGGAGTTACCTATGACTTTGTGGCCAAAATGGCTACTACGAGATCTACTATCTCCCTTGTTTTGCTTTAACATCCACTCTCGTGTTGTTGCTCAACTATGGAACAATACAATACATAAAAATAATGAAACCCCCTTCTTCTCCTGTCAACCTCGTAATTAACATACAATGATAGTAGTCTAGGATTAATTTTAGGGTTTTTACATGCACCAAATCTTGATTACAGTTAGGGTTTTGTTCATCTAGAATGTTATTGAAGGCACACACATGACTAGATCCACATGTAGGATAGTTGAGATCGACGTGGAATCCACTCGCTACCATGGTGATTAATTAGATAGGTCAAGTTGTGGGAGGCATAACTTTTACATACAGACTCCAATTGAGTCAATTTTTGGACCATTGGGAAGTTCTCAAAGTGTAGAATCACGTGAAGGGGCATTACACAAGTAATAAAATTTTGAACCCCCAAAACATCATTTAGATCCTCAAAGAGGCCCCAGAAGGTTCTACAGCCTAAAGATTCAAAATGAGACATGCCTATAAAATGGGACCTACAAGCTAAATCACCCAATCTCGTGACCCCAAAAGCTCCAAGTAGTTGAAAAATTATAGTTGAAAACTTTTTCCTCTACCTTCTTGGAGTACAATTTAGCCATGCTTGGACGTTGTCCTTTCAACCTCTTCTTGCATTGTTGAGATTGTCCTTTCTTAGTATTTCTAAACTTCTTCTATAACATTTTGTATTCTAATAACTTTTTTTGAGCCTGTGATACTAAGATCTCTATAGAAGGTAAGACTTGCTCAAGTTCCCGATCCAACTTGGAAGGTTCATAGAGTTTTATATTTTCCACATTAACTACAGAGTAAATGCGCATGTATGGGGTAGATTGAGTTTGTAGGCATTATCTCCCACCTTCTCCAATACCTCAAAAAATGGCATACCTCGAATCCTTGATCTTCTTACCATGACCTTGTACTCTTTCCTTATTCATGTGTAACTATATTCTGTTCCCCACCTTGAATGTTTTCTCAACCTTGTGTTGGTCATGTCTTTCCTTGTACTTTTCCTATGACTTCTTCAGTGCCTCTTGTACTTGTAAATTGATCCACCTAATCTTATCAATGAAAATTTCATCTCTTAATGCTTCCCTTGTGGTTTCTTCCCTCACTCCTTCTTGTTGTCCATAAACACCATCTAAAGGTGAAGGTGACAAGTATGTTAACACCTCTACCTAGCAGAGGGTCAAAGAGACCATGGTAAAGAGGAAATAATGGTTGTTTGAAAAACTTTGGTTAAATGTTATGCTATAAAAGTATGACAAAGGGCCAGTAAGGGATGAATTATCATGGGATCCAACGGTGTAAAGCGAGGAAATGGAGATTGATGGCTTATAATGTGTCCACTTTATGAAGATACGAGAAGGATAAGGACATATGGGGTGTTCGACGAGATATGAAGATCAACGGTCACAGATCTGGGTCGATGAAATCTACGGTCATTGTGAAATCCGCCTCGTAGACTTGCACATTTGATAAAATGGATGAGCTCAGCGGAATAGGGTACATGTAGCCTCATCCGACGGCTAGGAAATAAAGGGAAAATACATCGACGGTCATTAGCGGATCCGGGGGAGGAAGTTGCATGATGATTGGAAGCAGAAAGTGGTAGCAGAGTGGAAACCATGGTACACGTGGCAGATTATGGTGCATTCCACGGGGAAAAGCAGTTTGGGGGAAACCACTGAAGGGGGGCCTCCATAGTGGGGTCCTATATAAGTAAAATTGACTTGTTGAAGAACTATTTTCTATTTGCGCCGGACGAATGAAAGGGACTGCTTGCTCGCCACCCTTTAACAGTCAACCACAAATACATGTAGTCACAGCAACAGGTAAATCCTAAATATCCAAAATTCATCCACCGAATTACCATTGTTGTCTGTATTATGGATAAAGGGAAAGATTTGCAAGGGTTTAACCGTATTCTGGACGAGAGAGAAGAATACCTGGTTGATAGGGATAGAGGGGTATGTGATCCTTTTTTGTCTGTGGGAAGTGTATTAGTTAGCAAAGAGAGATTATGGCAATACAATTCACAGGGTAATGACATCCTAAATGCTTGTAAATCATTTTTGTACCATTTCGCTGTTGATAAGACCCTGCATTTTCTCAAGTTTGCCGAGTGGTGTGCAGTTAACTATTCTTCTTCTGAAAGAGTTGTCGTAAGCCATTCTACGTCTAGGATACTATGTAAAATTGATGCAAGGGCCATCCGTGAAAACTTGAACTTGCCCGACAATTACCCCGAGAATTGTGAGTCTGTAAACGAGTCCATTTTGGCTGAAGTGTACAAAAATGGTGAAACTGAGGTTCGTTGTAAATTCTTGTCAAGTATTCTTAAAGAGGGTCAGTCACTAGATGGTCTTTTCCTGCCATATCATGTCCACATTTTCAGAGATGAAGTTCAATTAGTGGTGTCTTTAGTCTGTCAGGTCTTGGGTCTAGATGATGACTGTCGTGTAAATGAAGTCATCTTAGGCTTTTTGTTAAAAATGAGTTCGATGAGTTCTGAGTCTCATTCAGTTCATGTATTTAGTTTAGACGAGTACTTAGCAGAAGCTATACATCGTCAATAGAGTAAGTTTCCAAAAGTCAGGTTTTTTAAGTTTCAAACTTATTTGCTAAACATGTTACTATGTTCGAACGTCACCGAATTGCAATTTTTAAGTACCATCCTCTCTTCAGATTTGCCCAAACAATTCAACATGTTTGAATTTGCAAATTCTATCATGTCAGAAATATACAAGATGCTGTTTGACAAAGTGTTACCTTGGGTATTGGAGGAAATGAAAATCATGATGCAATCCTCACCTGAGGATAGGGTCGGAGATTGGTTCCTGTATAAGGACTTCACCGTTTTGAGAATATATGGTTTTACTGGAGAACCTTATAGGTTACCTGCTTTCCTTACTCCCAGGATTTTTGCATTGGAGTTTATGAGATAGAGATTGCATGTTGAAGAATAACACTTTGGGGCTTTAAATAAATCTTCTAATATCAAGTTCCCTCTCAAAGTCAGTCATTTTATTTTTAAAAATAAAGGTGCTCTGATGTTCATAGAGAAATTGTTGAAAAGTATGGAGTTTCAAAGAGAGAAAAGGGTAAATTATGATCCCTATCATATAATTTCCCTGAGAAAACAAGCTAATAAAAATAAGCCATTTGACCACCAAGTTGTTGAAGGTTTGAATGAAATGGCCAATTTGTTCCACTTTATGGAAATTCCGGTATCTAATGAAAATACAAGTAGTAGACCGGTTGCAGTATCTCAAGTGATAGATGGTCCTAATATTTTGGTTAAAAGAAGTCTTTCTGAAGTTGAAAGTATGGAAATAGATGAGGATGATTCACATAAAAAAGCCAAATTGTTTCAAGATGATAAAGTTTTGAGTGAAATTATTTCAGATGATTTAAAAAGAATTGCTTTGGTTCCTACAAAATTTGTACAGGTGAGTCAGTTTTCCTTTGAAGGTGTAGATAATACAGAATCAAACCCAGTTTTCAAGTCTAAAGAGGAGCTCATGACTAGTTATGTGGAGAAACAAAAGCAGTCCCTAGAAGAAACAAGGAATCTGCTCCCTCGGGTGAGGAGTTTAAATAATCCAAAAACTTCCTTGATTTCTACCCGGGACGTAGAAAGAAATACTTTTAAATTGACCATGGTAAGTGATAAGAAGATGTCAGAAATGGAAGTGAGATTAGACAAGATCAGTGTACCAGACAAAATACAGTTACATAAACAAACGGGAGACATTATTTATTTAGATTTATTGCATGCTATGGTAAGAATTAATAAATTGCAAATGTTGGTTGACAAATTGGAAGTTCAGTTAAAACATGAGAAGGTTGAAAACAAGGATAACTCCATTCAAATAAAAAAGCTGCAAGCAGACATCATAAGCTCAAAAAATGAAATAGGTAACACCCAGGCAATCAAAAGACTCCTAGAAGAAAAAGACAACACCCTCCAAGTACTGAAGAAGAAATTGAAGATCCCAAGTACATAACATGTCCAGTCATCAGAATTATTAGCATTACACGAGGAAAATGACAAGGTTCATCAGGATATGATGGAATATAAAGGAAAGACTGTAAAATTACAAGAAGAAAAGGATAAGTGGCAAGCAGAACGGAACGAGTTACTAGCACAAATCTCACGACCGAAAAGGGATCAGAATGAAGAAAAATAAATCATGGAGGAACTGATGAGCCAAACTCCCACTGATGAGGACTTAACTATTGTGAATATTGAAAAACCCTTAAATGATTTTTCTGCAGATGACTTACTAGTGCCCATGTCCCAGGTCAGCCTGAAAGATGAAGAAATAAGAGAATTAAAAGAGGAAAATGAAAAGATCAAATCTGAGCTAGCCAAAGTGAATGAAAATAAAAATAAGATATTGCAAGATAAAAGTCAGCTATAGAAGAAATTTAATGAATTGAAAGAAAGAAACATAGGAAAGGGTCCTCTCCAAGGAGCAAAGCACATAATTTGGGATACATTATCCGTATAAATTACCAAATTTAGGAATTATTTGAACTTCATTGATGATCAAAGTATATTGATCAATTTGGCTAATCAAAGACTGAAGTTGGTAAATGAAACTATGGAGAGGAAACCTCTTGGCATAGCTCAGAATGCGTTAAATTTCTTAAATTCATTAACATACCAAAAATTGCATGATATAGGGGTCAAGGACAGAGTAGCAATGGTACTATGGGAAAAAAGATTTATTCATAAACATCATCTAATGAAAACAGTACAAGACAAAGCTGATGAAATGAGCTCATGGGTTAATGACTTCAAACAGGCTTTCAAAGAACTATTTGAAGACGGCCTTCCTTCCTTTTAGGACGACGAGGGATGAATGTTTTCTCAAGAGCATTATCACAGCCTGTTGGTACAAATTCATATGGACCATTCTAAATTTGATGATTTGGAAAAGGGGCTGACAGGGAAAGTCCTTGTGGATAAGTTGACAGAAGATTTTGAAATATTATAGAAATTCCTGATCATGATGGGAGGGTTTCCTAAAGTGTCTTATGAATCCTACATGGAGCTGGAGGTGTCCATTTGGGATATGATTGAGTATGATATTCCAAGCATAGAGCAATGGAGAGCCATAGAAAGATTTGGAAAAACAAAGTATATCCTTCATTCATGAAGACAGGTGTTGCGCGCTGAGGAGCTGCTTGTTATTGAGTTGATTTTAATTTAATGATCTGTTAGGATTGAAGCTAGTATTTTATTCCTAGGAGTTAGGAATATAGTTACAAGACTTTGATTAAGCAGGTTATTTAGTTATAAATCTTCTTGGAAGATGAAATCATTTTATGTATATAATTGCATTTATTTTATGTGATGTGGGTTGGAACCCATCTTGTTGTTGAATGTTTTTGAAGACATATATTTTTTTTGAATAACAAATCTGAATGCGAGTGGGGTTATTAGAGATTCCTACGTCATTTACATTACAGTCTGTTTTGCTCGTCCTTTGTGATTGTTTTTTCCAATGTTACACTCCATTTCGTTTTCTTCATATTTGAAATATAGTGTTGAATGGTTAGAATTCATACTGGTTATGCTCTGATCATCGTTTTAGATATTTTACAAATATTTCTGCTAAAGTTAATATAGAACTCATCTCATGGTGCTCTGTATTGATGGACTCTTCATTATTTCTTCCACTAGTGGAAAATGAGAGATTAGTGACTAGGAGACCAAAAAGTTTGGTCACCATAGATTTTTTCAAGGGATAAATGACCAAAATTGATAAATTTAAGTGAGTTAACTAAAAAAGACCAAGATAAATGACCACTTTTGGTCACGGGATAAAACTAAACTAAAAAGGACCAAGATAAATGACCACTTTTGGTCACGGGATAAAACTAAACTAAAACGGACCAAGATAAATGACCAAAATTGGTCATGGGATGTCTAGACTTAAAATGAGCACATAATAATTGGTCATTTATTTGTTCATGTTTAGTTGTGTCACTCCAGCAATGGAGAATTACATTTTTGACAACGAATTTGTATAATTTACTAAATTCTAACATATCTACTCAACGATTTGACTACAAAAGTCTATGGAGGTGTACATACTCTAACCCCCTTTGAATTTGAACCCATGACCTCCTAGGATTAAACACATGTTATTAATCATCAATCCCACTTACATTTCACTTACCCCAAAAAAAGAGAGCATTAAAAGGCCATGAAAACTAGGAATTTAATTTATGACATGTGTGCTAGGATATCTTGTAGATAAATGGAAATATTGCACTAAAGTTAGGATCAAATCCAAGTCTTTACCCTATCAAAGTTGTATATGTGAATCAATCTAATTTCTATTCGATATGCTTATAGAAGTATCCCATAAGATAAGAAATCATACATGTCCATATTTGGGCATGTGTCTCATGTCCCAATGTTTGACATTTGGACTTGTGGAATGTGCATGAACTTCATTTGACATAAAATAGACACACATTTTACACATATTTTAAGAGTTTCTCGTATGTTTCAAACACTAGGTTTGCACATATCCCAATACATCAAACACAGAAAGGGTCATAAAGTTGGATTCGAGGTTGTTTTGATGCTCTAAAAGAGAAATTAAAGCCTCTTTTTATTTTCTCATTATTAAAAAGTTAAATAACCTTTGTAGAAAAGGAAAACGAGCTTAAGTGTGGGTCTCATATCTTTATTGTGAGAGGAATTACGATACATACAAAACATGCCCACTTCAAAGAAGAGTAGGATTGAGAAATTTTGAGTAACAAGTAAAAATATAGGTTAAATATAAATTCCTTTATTTCATCATAAATTGTAACACATACATAAATAAGCACACTTTAAAGAAGATAAAACTTTATCCGTTTGTATTGAAAACATTAATGTGTATTCATGCCAACTTATATGTTTAATATATAACAAAAACAGATAATTAGAAGAAAAAGATATATAATATGTCAGATGCATTTATTAATATAATTGATTTGGTCATCACCTTTGAGTTAGCATTAACCAATTTATATCTCAATACATAGGCCTAAAGTAAATCACTTTCAATGATAGTGATCTTTCGAGGAGTGATCCTCTATACCATTAGTTGATGCAACACTAACAATGAATATGTAGAAATAAGAGGAAACTTATAGGGATAATGGCACTATCACTCGCAATAACCATGGTGCTATTGATGGGAGATATTGTGTTTGTCATCTGTATTGAATGAAAAAACTTTCATAATTGGGATTGCATTACAAAAGCATCGCTTGTAACCTACAAGTGATATGGGTTGGAGGTATTTACATGATTTTTTTAATCTCTCAACCTTATTTATAAAAATACAAACCCAAAACCAATGAGGTAAGAGAGAACTCGGAAATGTGTGGTGAAATCATCTTCTCTCTATTTTATTTTGTTGTGATTCCAACCCACATACAAATGCAAAAAAAACAACTAAGAAAGTAATAATTTTATTTTAGCGACTGAAGAAGCGCACAGACCCTCGCCGAAGAACAAGCGCACAGACCCTCGCCGAAGAACAAAGAAAACAAGAATAATCGGAGCAAGGAGAGATTAATAATAGAAAGACATACCACACCAGTGTGCACTGTGGGAAGGGTTGCGGAATTGCTCCTTATTATGATTGATGGATGCATTCATGGTGATTATCAAAGAGGAGGAAAGGAGTAGGGCAGGTTCCTTACAAAGGAAATAGGGTAAATTTTGATCCTGAATGCTTAATTAATTTTCTTTTTTACTGATTCTGAATGCTAGTGAACTAGGGTTTCATTGCGTTATTTCATTGTTGGTTTTACTTGGCGCAGAGGCAGGAGGTGGAGGCATTAGAAGTAGATAAATTTAATGTATTTCTAGAAGATCATATATCACAAGCGAATGGTGAGCTACATGAAAATCGAGGAGAGTTTTTTAACACGCTATTTCGTTAAAAATCTACAACTCCTGTAAGTGCTCTAGATACCCATTTTATCAATTGTCAAATTTTGCTAAAAAATATAAACTCGATATAGGGAATTGATTGAATGCCCTCCATTGTATTCATTTCTTGTTCCAATGATGGCTTTGAAGACACCTATTAGCCTTAACTCATGGAGCCTCCTTAAGATCATCCAGAAGTGTAGAAGACAATTTCTTTCTCTATATGTCTCCTTAATTTGACCTTAATTGGTATCTTAACCTGGAGACCTATATGCGCCCATGATTTAGCAGTTGTATGATATAATTATATGCGCCTAGTCAACAAGCAATGGGGAGGTTTCATATATAATTTAAAAAATGAAACGGAGAAATCATTTGGGAATCAATTGTGTCTCCCCTCCAAGTGCATCCTATGGCTTGGATTTACTTTATTTATTTGTTCAACACCATTATTCCCAGATGAGGAGGAATGCATCATGTGGCTCTTCCTATTGGGGTCCAAATCGACACTTTTCTTTTTAAACCTCTATCTAGATCTGAGGTAAATTCCAAATTCCACAAAAACACGCCAGCAAAAGCAGAGGCCTAGAGCCATGAGACCCTTTATGATATGTTTATGGCATCACAGAATTGTTTCTTGAACCATGAATTTACCTCTAACCAAATTTGTGTTGCTTTCATTCATATGCACTAGTCTCTTATCTTCTTGATTTTAAACTTGTGGAAATACTGTCGAGTGAATCTCCTGATGTATCTTGTACTTATGCTGCATAATGCAAATTCCACTATTTTAGGGATGAGATGTTCACTATTTTGTAATAAATTTAAAACTTTAAAAGTGATTTCTATCATGTGCCAGGAAAATTTATACACGGGGTAAATTTTTCTGTAGAAAGACAGTGCAAGAAACAACTGAAGGAGTGTTGGGGTCATGTTTTCTTTCTCCTATTAGGTCTTGAATCCAAGGTGCTTATTCAATGATACAGGTGGTCTAGAATGCCCCGTATCGTCAGATTTGGGAAAAACCTTGTGCTATCTTAATTATTGTTGCGCATAGGTTTCATTTGAAAGTTAGTATGTAAACATATTTTGAAACCAACCTTTCAAGGAAGACAAGATAATAATTCATACTCGCAAGTATTAATTCTTGCACATGATCTAGGAACTAAGATTCAATCTCATCAAAGAATTATTAACAATTACTG
>LPNX010821650.1:165071-208644 GCA_001517045.1 Pseudotsuga menziesii | reverse complement strand
TAGTATAAAATTTTAGCTAGACTGTCATGGTTTCCTCCATTTATTGCAGGGATATCTTACAGATGGGATATTTTTCGACTGAAGCTTTGAGAGGGGTGATCCAATAGATTTTGAAATTGGCAGTGGTCAAGTAATCAGAGGTTAGCTCTTGGGGTTTATAGTTTATATTTTATAATTTTGGGTTTCCATATATATCTATGCTTTTAATGATTAGGAAAAGTTCTTTGAGTTGTTTGTGAGTTTCTGAAGTTGACATTTACTTGAAATATGCTGATAAAAATTTGTATGCCAAAAATCCCTTTGTGAGATCTGAATTTACTATTTCTCAAGGGACATAAGAAGTCAAGATTGTATCACTGTTTGAAATTCATAATTGATGTCAAATTTTGATCAATTATTGCATCTTTATTTGAGATACAATCAAAACATATCCTTTCAAAACTGAAAACATGGATTTGGTTTGCACATTGCAATTACACTTGGTGGTTTGTGTCAAATTCATTGGTATGCTCATTTGACCACTATATTTGAATATTTCTTAGTAAATGCATGCAATTATTAATTGATAATGTATTTGTGCCTTGAAGGTGAGTTGGTTGCCCATATAAAATTTACAGTCGTGTTGATACCAAATTGATCAGACAAAATCACAAGGCATCCATTGAAAGAATTGAATCCAACAAAGTCTATTGATGATCTAGAGATAAAAGCATGGCTAGCTTTAGGCCAGACCAAGTCCAAAAAAATGGAGGTGGAAAAAAATAAAGGTCATTTGATCTCTTTGTACAGTATATTTATTATTTACCAATCTATTGCTATAATTCATTTGTTGGTATCTCAAGCTATAGTAGAACATAAATTATTAAATTAAATTTTATTTGTTACATTCAAAAAAGATTCTCAAGATAATTCAGTAGCTGACAGCCAAAAGTTTGAAAGAATACAAGTCATTATTAACATAGGTGGTTTGTGTAGGTTTAAAGTTGTGATGTGGCTGAAGCATTCAAGCTGCTTGAAGTTTCCCTTCAACAATTTGCAACTGATCATGCTACTGGTAAATCCTACAACTTTCTTGATAAAGGTGGTCAGTTTATAGGGGATCATAAATTGGTAGTGTGTGCAAGGGCATAAGAGAAGAGAGAACACACACACAAGTTCTCAACTGTACATATATTGTGTACTCTTCATATTCCATGAACAAACAATTAATTCTACATTGAATTGTATATATTTGATAAGGCACTTCAAAATAATCTACTGTTTGTAATAAAGGAGTTAAAATTCTGCATAAAGATCTAATATAGATTCATAGTTGTTATGTGCTTAAATGATGGAGAAAGTTTAAGTTAATTTACAACCATGACTGTATACAGGCCGATGTTGAGGAAAGCATCGTTGTTGGTGTCGTTGTTGGTGGCGAGTGTAGTCTATCGAGGATTCCTTCAAAGGTTGATGCTATCAAAGATACACTTGAAAACAATGAGCAAAAGGTGTGATATTTGTCTCTCTCATTCATGATCAAGTTCAAAGCGGGTGGAAAAGATTCCAGAGCCATGTTTTATAGTCAAATGACACATTATTTGTTGAATGTAGAAATATTATGTGTATACAAAATTACATTTTTTTTAATCTTTTGCAACTTGTTATTACATAGGCTTTAAACTGTGTCGGCCTTTGTGGTGCTCATAGATTGGTGCAGGTAGTGTTAAACAGGCTTTAAGCTACCCATTGAAATTAATTGCAAAGAATGCTGGAGTGAATGGAATTGTCGTGGCTGAAAAGGTCAGGACAAAACCTACCATGATTGTCAATTAATTTTCATGCCTATTGGAGTTCTTTTCCTTTTAATGCAGACAAACTTATTTACGTTGAGAGTCAGCCTAATTGCAAATGGTGTTATTTTTCTATTCGCTACGCTTTTTAATATATACTAGAATTAAATTACATTCTTCATTTTTCTTAGGCACTGAATAGTGTAGATTTAGCCTTTCAAGTTTAATTAACCAATTCTTAAATTGAATTTGTTATATTATATTTTCCTATTTTGCACATGATCTTGGTTACTGTTGAACATTATAAATAATTTTCTTCATTGTTTTTCTACTTTACAGTTCATTATTTTTCTACTTACAAGTGAGAATTTTCTATTGGATTTTGCAGGGGTGAGCTTAAATAAGTGGTCCATTGAGTATGAAGAGCCCACTACTGAGGATTTTCCATTGAGTATGAAGAGCTTGTTGTTGAGGGTTTCAAGCTGTTAAGTATGGTTTTGAAGCTTCCGCGGGATCTAAGTATGGCTTAGCAACCAAGTACAAGTGGGATGGTTTAGCTATTGTAATATTTTGAAAAATCATCAATGTACTAGATGATTTTCATGTAAAGTTACATAACTTGTGCAGTTTAAAACTTATATGGTTGTACTTTATATTATTTATAAGTGTTGTAATTAACTAATTAACGTGACATTCCATAATTCATGTGTATTAGATGATGATAAATAATTTATGATTCTTTTTGTAATTTAAACATAATATCATATTAAAAATTTATATTGATTAATAATTGACACTATTAAAACTACTAAAATATAATAACCACAAAAAATGACTAAAAATGACTAAATTAGTGACCAATAATTGAGATTAATGACGAAAATTCACATATATAATGATAAAAAATTGAGAGATACGTGACCAAACAATGAGATATAAATGACCAAAAAAAAAACCAAAATTCGCATATCAATGACCAAAACGCAGTTTTGGTGGCTAATTTACGGTCTTTTATTACGCGACCAAATTTGGTCATATTCTAGTTTGTCATGTGGTCATTAATTTGGTTATAAATGTGGTCATATATTTGGTCATTGATTCAAATATATGACCAAATATATGACCAAATAAATGACCAGCTCACAAGCTATAAATGACCAAAATAAAAATGACCAATTTTGGTCGCGTAATAAAAGATCGTAAATTAGCCACCAGCGATTGCCAAACCAAAAGTGGTCATTGATATGTGGATTTTGGTCATTTATTTGGTCACTAATCTCCCATTTTCCACTAGTGTTCTGTTCCACATGAACTAAATGAATGACTGTGATTGAATGGTTACCTTGCCTTTGATAAAACCTTGCGCACATGATTTTGTGATATTTTTATGTATTTGTGACTCCATTGCCCAATGGTTATGTGTATTGTTTCAACCATCTATACAATCTTTGAGTGTTGATTTATATCTGGCCTTGTTAAATCTGTATTTGAGAGATCCCTCTCTGTAAAGAAAAGCCAGTTTCTTTCTAAAAGTGGTTTTTGCTGTTACCTTTGGGATTTACCTTTGCAACCTGGGTACATTCTGAGTGCTAACAAAGTATTCAAAACAAGTTTCAAAAGGGGAATTCCCCATGGAAGTGTGGGCTACTCTATTATAAGAGTGATATATATAGATCACATTTTCATCCCAAGTATTCAAATGCTTCTAACTGTAACCCCTCAAAAGTTGTACCAAATTCCCGTTGATTACTTCTATCCATACATCTATCTATGGATGGAATGTTGAAGATCTTTTCAACTTGAGTGTCTATATTTTCCCAAAGTGTAGTCCAAAATGTATTGAGAAATCTAGTTTCTCTCTGAAATGATGCTCCTTGGTATACCAAAGTGCACCTAGATCTGTTCAAAGAACATATTTGTTGCTTCTTGTACTTTGATAGTCTTTTTACAAGGCATAAGAATGCACATCTTGCTGAATCTCTGAACTACCAAAAATAAATATTCATGTTCCTTCCTAGTGATTGGAAAGCCACTACAAATAGGTAAAAGATGGTATCCTTAACCTAGGTCTCTTACTGACTTGATCTCAACTTGGGGTCTTCACCATTAAGGATTCTTTGATAATTTAAATAAGTTGATTAAGCTAACAATGAACTATGTGGAGGGGATAAGTTAAAAAACTCGACTGTCGTTTGCACAAAATAAATATTGGTAGTGTCCTATAATGTAATAATTGTTTGTTTGGGTGCAAGGAATTGTTGCTCATCAATATATATTTATCTATCAGTTTTTTTTTACAATTATTATTACAGAGAAGAGAAATACCATAAAGCTTGGAAACAAGATTGTTATATCAGTAGTAAAGAGTTCGATCAAGTTTACATATGATTCAATGTTCAATTAGAGGAGCCCGAGTGTATAGTTTTCTTACTAGCATCTGAAGATTCATTCAGTCGTCTCTTTCATATGGTCTCTTCGCTGCGTCCAAATTTTGCAACATTTTATGGAATTGAGTTTAAGTGCAGAAATAGTTTAAAGATCAGCTAGTATCCATGCCATGCAGTGCCATGCCATTTGGAACTTCTGAGCTCTTTTCATTTATTAGCGGATACAATTGAATTGAATCTGGGTAAATGGAATGAAATCTATAAAACCTTAGTAACAAATTACCATTTTCTTAACTATTTTAGTTAAAATATACTGTTCTTTATGTAAAAGTTTGTAAATATATATAATAAAAAAAATATAAATCCTTCAGAAACATTTTTTTTAATTTTTTATTTATTGTTGTGTTCTTCATTTTTGCAGAGGCTAAATGTACATAAGTACACACCTTTGTTTTTTTTATTTTAATTTTATAAAAATCACACATTAATCCTTTAGGTCACTTAAATGTGACTTAGGATTAGTTTAGGGTTTTGTTTATTCTATTTTTTGTTTTGGGATTTTATTTATTTAACTTCGTTTATTCTATTTTTTTGTTTTGGGATTTTATTTATTTAACTTTATTGTGTTAATTTGTTTTGTTTCATTTTTATTTAATTAGTTCAGGTTTCAGAATTATATATACATGTAAATAATTAAAGTTGTGACCCTTCTTCTACGTTTTAGTTTTTAGTCAAATATTTTTTTAAGTTTTATAAAGCTCGAATCTTAGTGGAATTTCTTTATTAGTATTCACAAAATGTAAATAGTTGTTGTCTCTTTATTAGTTTGGTCGTTCATTAATTCTTATAGTTTTTTGTTATTAAATGTTTTCATTATATTTTTATGAATTAAAAACTAACTAAATTGACAAGTGTAATTTTTTTAAAGGTTTTATATTCTTTTGAATTTAATTTACACATTCATGTGTATTATTATATATATATTTACAAATCACTTTGTTGCTCATTTATTTTTAGTTAGTTTTCTTAGATCTAAATTAATGAAACATATGATGATAAAATCATAAAAATTAAATAATAAGAAAATAAATAAATATTATGAGAGTAAATTGAAATAGATTAATAATCACACATTTAGATTAACTTCCATGCTTCTTGGGTAATAGATTAACTCCCATACTTCTTGGGTAATATGATGATAGGTGACCCACAAGATGCGGTGATTGGTCGTATCATTCCTTGACTTAACAACTGTTGCAATTGCTTCTTCACTTCATCTACTTCTATTGTAAATTTTTTTTATAGTCCAATGTTCAACAATAACTGTACCTCATCCTCCACCTACCTCTTATGAAGTATCTCCATGGGATCCTCAAACATTTATCTCCATGCCTGTAAAAGTATCTCCAACTGATGTTTCTTTTCTTTTGTACATCCCTCCAAGGATGGCTTTGCTTTTACCAATTCACCTTCTTTCTAACTTTATATTAAGAAACTAAATACAAGTTTCCTACTTGAATTGACTAGCCTTTTTGTTTCGTTGGAACTTACCATAAATACCTTCAATTTACCTTTGTGCATGTTAATGATGAAATATTTCCCATCCTTGATCAAGTGGTTTTGATTGGATCTCTTCATGAAGATAGTATCCCTCATATACATGTAGGGGCTTCTGAAGAATGCACCACAAACATCCAAGGGTACTATGTCTACCTCCACTTCATCAACATACTCCGCTCTTATGAAAAACACGATCTTGCACTGTTTTCATGACTCTAAGTAACGCGTCCTTATTTACCCATCCCAATGGGTTGTTACTAGGATTATCATGTACTTCTAATCTAATATTACATACTAGATCCTGTGCTATAAGGTTTTCCTGTGAACCATAATTGAATAAAGCATTTATCTTGGTCTTCTTGACTTGGATCTTGATGTGGAAGAGTTTCATCATCTCTTTCTCTTCCTTAGGGTGAAGGCTACTTAGATTCACCTCCTTCTGCACTGTTGTATGGATAACAGTTGCATCCACATCCAAGTTACTTTCTAAATACTTACTTGAATTTGCAGCTAGAAGGTTTTTCTTCTTGTAATCACAAGTAAATTTGAACCCAAAATCCAACGGCATATTTGTCTGAATTTCGACAAGACTCTCGTCTAACATCCGACAAGGTTGATTGTCGGGTTGACTATTTTTAAATGTTGATTGTCTTGAGTCGTATATCCGATGAACCAAACAATACTTTGTAAACACGAGCACAATTAGTTGCATGTACGACAAGTAAATCTAAAGGTAATACGTCAAATATATGAAATATATCTCGTTGGTTATTAGACACATATATGATCAGTTAACTGGCTTACATGATCTCTAGGACTGTCGTCGAAAATGAGACGGAATCCTGCTCGATTAAATGACAAAATAATACAACCATGTTGTCGGTTAATTGACATAAGTTTTCATTAATTGACTTACATCTCTAGGAATGCTGTTAGAAATGAGATAAAATACTAGTCGATTAATCGATAATATAATCCCACGGTGTTGTCGGTTAATTGACATCAGTTTACACCAATGGAATCGAATAACATACGTTGAGTAGTTGGAAATGCGATGGACATGTGACACAAAATTGGAAAATATCCAAATTCTTTTCCTTCGGCTATATGGAAACCTCGTTGGATATATTAATTTTTCCATCGGAAATGCGATGATTGTATGTAATTTAAAAAAAAATCTATGCCCATATTGAAATGCAGATTGTATTGGATATATTCTCTCAGGTAGTCCTTTGCATAGACGAACAACTATAGTGGCCTTTTGTTGTGATAGAGTAAATAAAATCTCTCAAATTTGATGCCATGGAACCACCACTTATTTACGTTAATAAATTATTAAGGGGTAATGCCATTTAGTGTTTTATTGATATCAACAATATACATTGTGGGTGAAATTACCTTTCTTTGCATAATAGACTGTGCAAATATCATGGTATCAAATCTCTCAAGCAAATTTTTTATTGGTTTTATCTCATTATGATCTCAATTTTCAATGTGAGCACCCCCAATATTATCCCATTTGTAATCAATATGCAAGACATAATCCCAACCAATTGTATAAGTTGAGTCTCCAATAGCGGTAATGCCATATTCCATTGGAGATCATGTGTAGTAGATTTCACTACTCTTTCTATAAAAGGAAACATCAAAATTGACTAAATTCATGTCATGAGGAGCTAATAAGGATTATTTAAGATATAGTCAACATTGTTGACTATATAAATCCAATTGTTCTTGACATAGGATCTAGGCATGAAGCTTTGATAAATTCTTTTACAATGCCTAGAAGACTAGTGTCCTTGCCTTTTGAGTTGTAATAATGTGTAGCAATAAAAAAGAGTAAATTATTCTCCTCGGAATAGGAAATCTATTGGGAGTTATTCTTATGATCATCCTTTTCACTTGGTTCTCCTAATTCTCTATGTACTTTAGTGGATCTATGTGTTTCTTTACATTCCACATGAGTATTAAAAAATGTATATTCATCATTAACTACACCAAATTCCACATACAAAGCTATACTTCACCTATATCATCTTGATTTCCCATTATTAAAGCCATATTTGTAACCTCCCACAAAGGGTGAGGCTCCCCAAAAACATTTACAAGATTATTCACGTTCTTTTTCTTTTGGAACAAGTTAAGCTAGTGCAAAGATCATAGGATTTCTAGGGTTGGTAAAAAAACATAAAATATCATCCCAAATAGGAGGATATGTTGGAGTTTATGCATCCCCATTAATATCAATTGCACCATCAATATCATAGTTCTCATTCTCAACCACATTGAACTCCATTCCTGGAGGTATTTCCACCAAGTGGGGCATGTAACTACCATGGGTGTTTACATTGCTCTTATCCCTTGCACAAAGAACACGCTCCAATTTGACATCAAAACAATCACATAAGTGTCATTTATCTTTAATATCTTTCCTTGTTCTTTTACTGATCAATTCATAAGCATCCAAGGATACTTCTTCTACCTATGTACGATGTGTTATTTATATGTTGCAATGATTTCAACTATAGTTTGCATGCCTTGCTTCAAAACTTGTTCAAGCATGTTATTCCATAAGGAGTGTCCTGTAAGGACTATTGCAATATTTAAAGCCTCAGAAAAAAGAGAGGAAGCATCTCCGATATAATACAAGGGATAAACCAGAAACTTCTTTCCCTTCAAGGAATAGTAGCTTTTCAGAAGACACAAATTTGTAAATGTGGAAGAAATAGGACGAGTTCTGTTGATAAATGAACATAATTTAGCTATGTCAAGACACTCCATATGCAATATCTTCAATTTTAAAAAATGTTATATTTTTGGTTAGGTTAGAGTTTGATACGCAAAAAATAATTTTTTTATACTTTCATGCATGAGATAGAACTGAAGCAAAGCTAGATTCAAAACAATACCGCTGTAATAAATTTAAAACATAATTTTCATCTCTTTCAACTTTAACACTCCAATGGCCACTGTTTTAAAGTTGGTAATTGAGATGATTTACCTATTGCCATGTACATAACATAAACAATAACAATATTTTAATGAATTTAAACTAATAGCAATGTACAATAAATAAATCAGTAATAGCAGTACTAGGAAAACAAGTAACAAAGAATAGTAATTATGCTGGTGTGGGTCTGTTTTGAATCACCCTTATACTCGGATAGTTTTAGGTTTAGATCTTGTCAGTGAAAGTACAAGTCACCAGTGGAACATATGGCATACCTTGAGAGAG
This sequence comes from Pseudotsuga menziesii, assembly GCA_001517045.1. Classification (NCBI taxonomy): domain Eukaryota; kingdom Viridiplantae; phylum Streptophyta; class Pinopsida; order Pinales; family Pinaceae; genus Pseudotsuga; species Pseudotsuga menziesii. The sequence goes on along the minus strand of LPNX010821650.1, from coordinate 199,690 downwards.
AAAGGGTTATGAATAAGGTTAGGTACACACAGTAGAAGTCAATATGACTTAGCAAAATTTTCCCTAAATATTGTCTGTGTTTTGGATCCCCATCATTTTATTTTTCCAAAAAGAAATCATTATATTCTATATTTGAAAGTTTGAAATAAAAGAAGGCATTCATATAATCCTAGGTGGACTCATAAGCAAGGAGTATATAGTTGATCCTTAACATAGTACAAAAATAAATAGTTCTATGTATTTAAAAACAGAAAGGAAGCACCCTTCAAAGGACAAGACACATGAGTTTGGTTGTTCTAACAACATCATGTAATAAGTAATATGAAGCATCTCTTAAAAAAGGCCTAAGATAGTAATGAAACCCCCATACCCACAAGACCAAGGTGTATCATAAAGTTGGAGAAACAACCCATTTTACCCATAGGACCTATAATACCAATGACTTTAATCTTTTCTCTCTCTCAAGGTATGTTGTCACATATATTTTTATCATAATTGCATAAGAAGAGGTAAATAACAAAGATACATCTAGAAAAGTACTACTGTAATAAATTCAAACATAATTTCCACCTCTTTCAACTTTAACACTCCACTGGTCACTGTGTTAAAGTTGGTCCTTGAGATGAGTTATCAATTGCAATGTACATAACATAAATTGTAACAAAATTTCGTCAAGTTTAACTAATGAACACTAATTAAAGAACAATAGTAATGCTAGATAGATTTGGTTTGGATCTTCCATATACTGAGACATTTTGAATAAGCTCTTGTCACTGTAAGGAAAAGTTGTCAGAATACATACCTTGAGAGAGAGAGAGAGAGAGAGAGAGAGAGAGAGAGAGAGAGAGAGAGTTGATGGTTTAGCTTCAAATTTCACGGTTGCATCTCACTTGTTGGATATCATGGTGCACAACACAAGTCTAACAAACCTAGAAGAGGTACCATACTTTAAGTGTACTCAAATTTATAACAACAATAACCTTATGCTGCATCCAACAAAGATCAGATCTATACTTCTTTCATGCCAAGATACTCCAACAATGAAGTTATGCATATATTATATAAACTTGGCAAGTCTTCCAGAATGATCACTTAGGAAACCTTAGGTTTTAGGGTGGTTACCATAATAAAATATAAAATAAAGTTGAGTACACTTAAATTAGGGTACCAAAGCTCATGTGGTAACATGAGATTTGCAACAATCCAACTCCTTCACATCCTTCTCTAAAGAATTTTCTATGGAGACACGACAAAGAGCTGGAGGATGACATTATCTCCAAGAGTAAGGATACCCCATTTCAATTGAGAACCCACGATTAGGAGAGGTGTTTTTCAATATCAATATTCAAACCCAAACAATTTAAATATGACACAAAGGATCTCGAGAAGCAAAAGATGTCCTCAGTGTGTCTGTGACTTATTTGTTTAATGCATGCACTTGATTAAGATTACTTTTCCTTGGATTGCCTGTGTAATCATGCACTTGACTGATGATGACTTTGTGTATGTTGTTTTTTTGGATATGCTCATTACCCATTGATTGGGGTTCAATATTATGTTAAATAAATGGATTAGGTTACCCTTCCAATAGCGAGCAATTGAGGCTTGAGACTGTAGTTCAGGTGATAAAACCTTGACTTGTTGGCACTGCTTGAATCAAACCAAAATTCTGCTATTTTTATTTGTTTCTTCTTCTCATAGTAACCTAAACGCCACCCAGTTTTATTCACCCAATGGGAAATAATGACCCAAATATGCCTGGCAATGACTCTTGGCTATGGTTGATAGAATGACGGGGAAGGTCTGCTTCAGGTATATGTGGGTTGTCATTCGTCTACCCGTGGGACTGCCCCTTTTGAAGAATAACTTGAATTTAATATATAGGGTTGTGAGGCCTATTTTCTTGGAAGAGCCTACTGTGTGTCACCATTTTCCTACATCTTTAATGCTTAGGGTATTAGGGTATTACATGTCTTTATTGCTAGGGGTTTTAGGGTATTAGGTGTTCTTTGTTGGTCTTTAATCCTGGATTCAAACATGGATTTAATCGATGAGAACAAAATAAAAAATTGATGGAACAAATTAACGATAATGAATAAGCTCCTCTTGTTTTTGAGAATAATTTATTGGAGATGTATAATATTAGAGAAAACCTCCCTCGATCTGGAGCAACAACGAAGTCAAAATTGACTTTTATGTTGATATGTTTGATTGAGGGAGGTTTTCTACAAGATTAAACGAATCCAATAAATTATTCTATACTGAACAAATCCATCCACGTGAAGGTAAAATATCTTATGGCCCCTCCTCCCCTCACATCACTCTCAATTCCCCATACCCAATGCATGTACTAGAAAAAAAATATTAAATTTATATGCAAAAATGTGGATTTAATTTATTATCAAAAATAAGTATAGATAATGTTTATTAAGTCACTTCTTTCTAGGTTTATTTCTTTTTAGAAAATTAGCAAGCAAATCATCTACTACAACTTGTAGTGTTGTCTGCCTAGTAGAGTACGCATGACGTGGATGTTGTTGCAAGGGGTTGGGATTTTTTGCAATAATGTAAAAATGTTAAATTTATATCTTATGAATTTATAATGACAAGTTTTTCATTAAAAAAATATTACATAGGTGTTTTTTCCTGTTGTGGACACATCATGTACTTCGTGTCCCTATATAGGCTTATCTTGTATAGTATGAACCTCTACACTCTCTGTAATTGAAAAATGAAAAAGTACAATTGATATTCACCTTTTGCAATGCAAAATTCTAAATTGTAGCATATGAATTCATTCGTCACTTGGATTCGAAGCATGAACTTTGATAGGTTGTCCTCCATCCTTGCAATTAGGTGGATCATTTATTTCATGCTCAAAGCTGAGTCAATATTTTATTGCAAATAATTAAAATGAATTGACTACACAAGTAATCATTATTAAATAAACCTCATTTATTTTATATACCTGTGCACAAGATGGATCACCAGAAAACTGTGTTTTCCTAGACAAGCTTTTTTGGCATTCAATAACAAATCCAAAGCTTTGCTGAAATCCAAGCTTCAAGTCTTCTGCTATGGGCACTTCATTGAATCGACCGACCTGCATATTTTCATAATGCCATGAAATTACCTTTTAAATTTAAACAAAACAAAAAATAAGTTGCAATTTTGTTTCTGGATGTAATATTGGTTTTTTGATACTTACAATTCGTGCCGCCAAATTAGAATAACCACCAGGCACAAGCTTGTGCTGTCAGATTTTTTCTTGTATGGCCTTGGTGACCTTTGATGTGTCTGACATCCTATGAAAAGGTTGAAATATGTTACATGTTTCAAATTTGATCTAAAAATTAATAATAATAATCTTTATAATTACATTGCTGAAAGTATTGCATACCTTCCAGTGCCTGGCAGTAGCTTTCCTTCTTTTCCCAAATCCCTCTCCTTTTCATATTCTACTAGGGATTTCCACTCACTTGCTGGAATCATTGGAGGGTGCTCATACCAGGGTTCCTTTCTAGATGAACCCTAAATTGGTCCCTCACAATATTCATATGTTGGCCAACCTTCTTGAGGACTCCTGCTCTATTGAAGGTCTCGTTGTTGAACATGACCACCAAGCGAATAGTGAGCTCATCTTTCAACTTTTTTGTTTGTTTATCCCACCTTGTGCGGATGGTGGGCCCAAATATCTCCAATGAGATATCATTTATATGTTTATAAAAAACATCATTTCCTGCAAGATGATCATGTCATCATTAGTTTTACAATAATGTTTTTTGATAATATTACAATCAAATTACAAACAATAAGTTAGATAATGTATAAATACATGGGATCTTGTCTATATTTATGGGAAAAATATTTTCATCCACAAAAAATGTTTTCTCCAGTGTACTTGCGTTGGTGACATGGGAAGATTTAGGAAATGATACTTGAGCATTATCATTGCTAATCTCTGCATCAACCCCTTTCTCTATACCATCTGGCATGTGCCGGCCACTGGCAGTTGCACTCACATCTGAAATAAGGGGTGTCGCGGATTGTGTCACCGACTGTTCAGTAAAAAACAATGACACATGTGATCCAGGTGGATTCATATGCTCATGTGATGAATATCCACGTGCACCACTAATACCAACACCATACTCACCACTAGTGTGTGGGTGCAAAAAATCCCATACATACAAAAAAATTGTTAGTTCATGACCATATAGAAGTACACATTATAAAATCATAAATGATTTTATATTCTAATTCAATATGCTACAACGTACTTTCAAGGCCTTATATCTCTTCACCAAAACATCAACCTTTGCTTTAATCTTGTTTTTCTGCGGTTGAATGAATAACAAATGAAAGATATCCTCATTAAATTTTTTAAGGTCTTCTCTATCATTTTAATTGGGTCTATATAAGATCCAATGTCAATATCGTGCATGATCTCATCCACATCAAAATCAACTAATTTATCTAATGCTAGATCAAATACTAAATCAATATCCTGCAATAAAAATATATAAAACATTACTAAAATGAAAGCAATATATTGGGGAAAACAACATAATAAAATAAGATATTGCTCATGTTTGATTTCAAAAATTCCAATTATGTATACCTGCTCCCTTGAGGATGGCGTCATCTGATCTACAGCTAGGGCCTTGCCCCGATCATCACCCCGCAACAAAAAAGTAGAAAACATTATCATAATGAAAGCAATATACACAGGAAAAATACCTAACATAAAAAACACATAGGTATTATTATATTTGTGTATTTAGAAATAGGTATACCTACTTACTTGAGGAGCGTGTACTCATTTGATCAACAGTTGGGGACTTTCCCCGATCACTTCCCTACAATAATTAATTGTATAAACCATTATCGAAAAGAAACTAGTGTACTCACGAAAAACATCAAATCACTTTCCTGTGATGAAAAACATACAATTCAATATCAAAATGAACCTAATATACTCATGAACAATAAATAATAATACAACATATTGCACATATTATAGTAGTAAAATTACAACGATGATTACCTGCTGCCTCGAGGATTTTCTACTCCTTTGATGAACTATCGGGGAGATGCCCCAATCACTTGTCTGTGATGAAAAATACATAATTAATTATATAAATGAAACCAATATACTGATGAAAAGAAACCATAAAATAACATATTGCGCATATTCTAGTAGTAAAATAACAATGAAGCATACCTGCTGCCTCAAGGCAGGTATTGTCTGATGTACTGGTAGTAGGGATCTACCCTGATCAACACCCTACAAAAAAAACATAGATAACATTATATAAATAGAAGGATTATACTCATGAAAAAAACATAAGAAATAAACATTTTGTTCATATTATATTTGTAGAATTACAATGGTGTATACTTGTTTCCTTGAAGATGGTGTACTCCTTTGATTAGCTGTTGGGGAGATGCCCTGATCTCTACTTTGTGTCTTAAATATAATTTTTTTTAATGAAAATAGAACAATAGAATACCAAAAAATACATAAGATATTAGATTCAGTAATTAAAGGTTGGGTAAATTGTTAGATCTACATCTACAATAATTATCGTGTTTGTATTTATTCAATTCAAATTGTAATTAATAAGAAACTCTTCCAATGAAACTATTGATTTAATGGCACACACAAAAACATGGTTTCCTTCACTCCCCTTAAATATGAAATTGGGTTGCTTAAGTGTAGACCCTGGTGGTGTACTGTTTATAAACCCCACAATATTACCTATAGCTTTTAACGTTCCATCAATGTACAACGTTGCTCCTTTATTTTGATCCTTGTCTTTTAGCTGCAAATAATTTGCAAAAAATATGTATTTGTGCATACTTATTGTATATTGGACCAATCACATCCAATTTGCATAGTATTAATAGGGTCCAACATACTCCATCAATTCAATACATCTGCCGTAACCACCATTATGCCATCCATGCCAAACAACCCTAAACTATGTAAGGACGATGATGCAATTCAATATATCCTCTCATTCAAACAAAAATATTGTTTAATTGAGGAAGATACTTGGGTACTCATTGTTTCACTATATGTTTGTACCTCAGGGGAACCTTGATGTCACCTATGGTCCCATCTTCGTAAGAACATGAACCCCCTTCAATGAGAAAAAATTGCATGTGTCTCTGGAATTTTCTTCTGATCTTTTGACATCTAGTTGATATACCTATTGTAGACCTTCTAGATTTCTCGCGTTCCTCTTGTCTTCCCAAAATACCCTCACTCTAGGAAGACGGATATGAAAAATACCTATTTGGTTCTGCCTGCACCATGGGAAACATCATTCAAGATTACATCTCACCCATGAATTTCTCATGAAGTGTGCCTTGAATCAATACTAAGGTTTATGGTTATTGTTTTCCATGAATGGTTAGGTGATGAATGTGGAACCTAGTACCTAAAGAAGAATTTATGACTCTAATACAAAGATAGATCCAAAAAAGTACTACTGTAATAAATTCAAACATAATTTTCATCTCTTTCAACTTTAACACTCCACTGGTCATTGCGTTAAAGTTGGTCCTTTAGATGAGTTATCAATTCCAATTCACTCAAATTTACAAAAACAATAACCCTATGCATCCAAAAAATATCATATATATATTTCTTTCATGCCAAGATACTCCAAGAGTGAGGTTATGGACATAATATATAAACTTGGAAAGTCTTCTAGAAAGGTCACTTAGGAAACCCTAGGTTTTAGGGTGGTTACCATAATAAAACATAAAATAAAGTTGAGTACACTTAGAGTAGGGTACCAAATGTCATTTGGTCACATAACACTAAAACAATAAAAGTAATAAGGTTAAGTCATCATACCAAAGGTGGTCAAGGTACCACACACAATAAGGGCACTGAAATAAACTCAACATAGTTTTGATCTCTTTCAACTTTAACACTCCACTGGTCACTATGTTAAAGTTGTTCCTTGAGATGAGTTATCAATTCCAATGTAAAAAACATAAACAATAAAAAAATTACAATGAAGTTTGGATCTGCCTTATACTCAAATTTTTTTATCCAGCTCTTGTCACTGTAAGGACAAGCTTTCAGAAGACATACCTTGAGAGACAGAGATCTTAGAGTGTTGATGGTTTAGGTTCACATTTCACGGTTGTATCTCACAAGTTGGATATCACGGTTCACATTTCACAACACAACTCTAACAACCCTAGAAGAGGTACCATAAAAAAACATAAAATAAAGTTTACTATACTTAGAGTAGGGTACCATAGGTCATGTGGTCACCTAACAATAAAACAATAAAAGTAATAAGGTTAAGTCATCATACCAAAGATGGCCAAGGTGCCACACAAAATAAGGGTGCTAGGGACCAAGTAGTAGATGAAGGACCATAATTCAACCAAAGGGGTCACAACAAGATGGTAATGCAACCCCCATACCCATAAGACCAAGGTGTACCATAAAGGTGGAGAAAAAACCCCTTTTACCCTTAGGCCCTACAAGACTAATGCCTTTAATATTTTCTCTCTCTCAAGGTATATTGTCACATATATTTTTATCATCATTGTATAAGCAGAAGTAAATAACAAAGCTACATACAGAAAGATATTGCTGTAATAAATTCAAACATAATTTGCATCTCTTTCAACTTTAACACTCCATTGGTCACTGCGTTGAAGTTGGTCCTTGAGATGAGTTATCAATTGCAATGTACATAACATAAATTGTAACAAAATTCCATCAAGTTTAACTAATGAACAATATTTAAAGAAGAATAGTAATGCTAGATAGATCTGGTTTGGATCTACCTTATACTCAAAACATTTTGAGTCAACTCTTGCCACTGTAAGGACAAGATGTCAGAAGACATACCTTGCGAGAGAGAGAGAGAGATATTAGTGTGTTTATGGCTTAGATTCACATTTCACAGTTGCAAGTCACTGATTGGAGATCACGACTCACATTTCATGGTTACAGGTCACTGGTTGGAGATAATGGTTCACAACATAAGTCCAACACCCCTAGAACCATATGACCTTTGGTACCCTACTTTAAGTGTACTCAACTTTACAACAAGAATAACCCTATGTTGCGTACAAAAAAGATCAGATCTATACTTATTTCATGCCAAGATACTCCAATAGTGAAGTTATGAATATAATATATAAACTTGGCAAGTCTTCTAGAATGGTCACTTAGGAAACCCTATGTTTTTCGATGGTTACCATAATAAAACATAAAATAAATTTGAGTACACTTAGAGTACGGTACCAAAGGTCATGTGGTCACATAAAAATAAAACAAGAAAAGTAATAAGGTTAAGTCATCATACAAAAGGTAGTCAAGGTACCACACACAAGAGGGCGGTAGGACCAATTAGAAGATGAAGGACCATAAGTCAACCAAAGGGGTCATAACAAGATGGTAAGGCAACCCCCATACCCACAATACCAAGGTGTACCATAAAGGTGGAGAAACAACCCCTTTTACCCATAAGACCAACAAGACCAATGAATTTAATCTTTTCTCTCTCTCAAGGTATATTGTCACATATATTTTTATCATCTCTGTATAAGCAAAAGTAAATAACAAAGATAGACCCAGAATAGTACAACTATAATAAATTCAAACATAATTTTCATCTTTTTCAACTTTAACACTCCATTGGTCATGACCTAGAGGTTTCGTCCTCCATCAAACCAATTTGGAACTATCATATATTGTTTATCACATAATCTTAATTTCACTCTTGTTGACCTTCCTCTTGGGTGTATAATATGGAAATGTACATGTTTCTAAAGAGTGTGTTGAACTTTTGAGATTTATAAGTATAAAATTGAATTCTATTAAGTTAATAATAAGAGGGATATTTCACAACAAGTGTGATATTCTTTGAATATTTTATACAAAAAATAACACATCAATCCATATGACCCTCAATTCCATTAAAAAAACAAATTTTATGTATAACTTGAACAAACTTATCATAAGTGTCAACAAAAAATAAATTCTTCAAGACTTTTTACCAAAAGAGACTAGTATTGTATATACATAATAATAATCAAATGAGGTCTCTCTTGATAAAATTTGAAAGTAAGAAACCCATTATTCACTTTAAAAAAACCATCAAACAATCCCTACCAACCATTTCTAGACACTTTGTAACATTTCCAATTGGGGATAAAACTGGTCATCCTCTCATATACTGCTGGTTGATTTGCTACTGTCCTTTGGGTGCAAGAATGTATACAAAGATCACTTCAGATGCTCCTATTTTGGAATGTATTGTTAAGTATTCTCTTAATTTGAATTATGAGAATATTACATATTTGATGTCTGTCTTTTTATTTGTGGAAGACTTCAAGTAATCATTGCCCTAAGAAAATTGACTAAAGTATTGGAAAATTAGTCGAAGTTTCACTAAGAAAATTCCTGTCATATCTCATAGGCTAATGATAAAAATAATCTGTGAGCATCAAGATATAGCTTGTTGAAGTTTTTATCTGACCATGGTCTCATTTTTACTAAAGAGTGCTTGAAGAAAAATTTATAGTTATGCCAAGATAGGGTTTCAGGTTGTTTTGCTCAGTTCAATAAACTGCACGCCTATGTCAAAGGATGTTGAGTTTGAAGGCGAAACCAGTTTTGATGTTCTTAGTTAGATGTCTTAAATCATCTGGTATCTTTGCTTCATTATTTTGGTGAAGTAAAAAATCCACCCTGGAGATGGCGTACTTTGACTAAGTATAATAACTGCTACTAAAAATGGCTAATTGGCCTCAGGTAAATGCACAACATCCTCTCTATTTGAAGGATTGATTTATTCTGAGAATACATGACTCTAGAATGTTCATTTGTGCATCTAAACATATTATTAGTTTTCCCAAACAATCTCTAAGGGTGATGACTCTAGCTCTTATCCTTACACCATAATCTAAGACATAACAATCATCCTTAGTGTGCTAAACCTTAGCAATAATGATTGCAATTTAAGAATGTAGGCTACATGGTAGTAAAAGGACATGACTCATTTTATCGGTAGCTTCCAAAACCTATCAGCAATAGGGAATTACTATTAGTAAAAATTGATACCTCATTGTCAAGGGTAGGCCTTGCAAGGTGGCTGAAGTATCCACTTCAAATACTAGAAAACATTGTCATGCAAAGTGCCATTTTGTTGTAAGTGATATTTTTAATGGCAAAAAGATTGAATATATTGTCTTATCTTCTCATAATTGTGATGTCCCTCATGTTAATCACACTAATTTTCAATTGATTAACAAGTATGGGGATGGATGTGTGAGTCTACTGGTTAATAATGGAAACACAAAGAATGATATCAAGCTCCCTTTTGATGAAAAACTATTTACCCAAATCAAAGATGGTTTTGGAGAGGGGAAATATCTTGTTCTCATTGTGATGTATGCAAACAAGATTACTAAATTCCCAATAGAGAACACCTAATACCCTAAAACCCCTAGCAATAAATACCTTTAATACCCTAATACCCTAAGCATTAAAGACCTAATAAAATGGCGAGAGATGGTAGGATTTTTGAAGCAAGCAAGCCTCATAACCATATCTATTGAATTCAAGGCATTCTTCAAAAGGGTCAGTCCCATGGACAAACGAATGACAACCCACATAAACCTCAAGCATACATTTCCCATCATTCTATCGACCATAGCCAGGAGTCATTTCTAGGCATGGCTGGGCTGCTGCTGCTTGCTGGGTGAATAAAACTGGGTGGTGCTAGGCTTACTAGGAGAAGAAGAAACAAGTGACAAATAATAGGCTTTTGGTTTGATTCAAGCAGTGCCAACAAGTCAAGGTTTTATCACCTGAACCACGGTCTCGGGCCTCACTTGCTCTCTCTTGGAAGGGTGGCCTAATCCATTTATTTAACCTAATATTGAACCCCAATCAATGGATAATGAGCATATCGAAAACAAAGAACATACACAAAGTCATCATTAGTCAAGTGCATGATTAGATTGGAAATCCAAGGAAAATCAATCTCAATTAGGTGCATGCATTAAACAAATAAGTCACAGGCATACTGATGACATATTTGACTTCTCGAGATCCTCTGTGTCTGTTTTAAATTGTTTAGGGTTTGAATATCGATATTGTGAAACACCTCTCCTGGTCATGGGCGTCCAATTGAAATGGGGTATCCCTACTCTTGCAGATAATTCCCTCCTCCAGCTCTCCATCGTGTCTCTATAGAAAATTATGCAGAGAGGGATGCAGACGAGCTGTTTTGTTGTAGAGCTCATGTTGAATTGAAGCGTGACGAAGGAGCTAGTTTGTTGCAGAGAGCTTGTGTTGGATGTGGTGTAATCAAATTTTTTTTGTTATGGATTATTTTAATATATTTTTTGTTTGTTTTTTTATTGTTTTATATTAAGTTATTTTATTATATTGTTTGGTTAAGTTTCTTTTTTTTTAATTTTTTTTATTATACTGTTTTTTATTATATTGTACTGTTTTTATTATTATATTATATTGTTTTTATTAATGTTTTTTTTATATTGTTTTTTTATTAATTTTTTATTATATTGTTTTTCTTAATATAGCATAAAAAGGTGAATGAATTAGGTAGTATTCATGTAATTTGTAGGAATAGCTAGAAAGATTAGTGGAGACGACGATGATAATGATGAAGATGCAGATGATGAGGATGGTGACGATGGGGATGGTGATGACGACGACGACGATGATGATAAGTAAAAATAATGATGATGACGAAGATAATGATGATGATGATGATGATGATAATGATGATGATTATGATAATGCTGACGAAGATGATGATGATTATGGTGACGATGATGGATACGATGATGATGACGGTGATGATGATGGTGATGATGCTGATGATGGTGACGGTGATGATAATGATGGTGATGATGATGATGACGATGCTGATGATGCTGATGATGATGACGATGCCGATGATGATGATGATGACAATGATGATGATGATGATGATAATGATGAGGATGAGGATGATGATGACGATGACGATGACAATAATGGAAATGAGGATGAGGATGGTGATGAGGATGATGATGATGATGACAACGTGGATGATGATGACGACAATGTGGATGATGGTGACAACGAGGATGATGATGATGATGATGATGATGATGATGATGATGATGATGATGATGACGACGACGACGATGATGATGATAATGATGATGATGAGGAGGATGAGGATGGGGATCAAATAGAGACATGTATGAGATGCAAGATAACTTCCTTTTAATAGAGCATAAAAAGGTGAATGAACTAGGTAGTGCTCATGCATTTTGTAGGAATATCTAGAAAGACTAGTGGAGATGATGATAATGACGAAGATGCAGATGATGAGGATGGTGATGATGACAACGACGATGTTGATAAGTAAAAATAATGATGACGATGATGATAATGATGATGATGATGATGATGATGACGATGATGATTATGATGATGGTGACGATGATGACGACAACGATGATGATGGTGACAATGATGATGATGGTGATGATTTTGATGATAGTGATGGTGATGATAATGATGATGATGATGATGATGATGATGATGATGATGATGCTATTGCTACTGATGACGATGCTGCTGCTACTGATGACGACAACGATGATGATGATGAGGATGATGATGAGGTTGATGATGATGATGATGATGATGATGACGATGAAAATAATGGAAATGGGGATGAGGATGAGGATGAGGATGATGATGATGATGACGATGATATAATTAATTTTGTTGTCTACTCTATTCCCTATTATTGTGGAAAGATATACATTGGTGATACTGGTCGGTCCATAAAGGTGAGACTAAAAGAGCATTGTTCGAACATAATGCATAACAGAACATAAATCTCTATGGTGGAAGAACCCATAAAGAAAAACCATAACATGTGCATTGAACAGTCCAAAGTCATAGCCACTAAATATCATTACACTAGGAGACACATTGGAGAGGCGGTGGAAATTGAAAAGCACCCTAAATTTTTTAATAGAGATGATGGTATGGTTATTAGTGAAATTTGGAAACCTCTCATTTGAAAATTAAGAGATAAATATATTATTGGATAGACTCTTGAATCCCTATCTAACCAACACTATTCATTACTCTTTTATAGAATATGCAACCTCCAATCCTCTCACAATTCCTCCTTATGATGGACTCTGCTGAGTAGTCCGAAATGTAAATCGAGTACTAGAAAATTGACACAGATTTCCATACCAAAACAATAAAGATATGTATAACTGTTAAAAATATTCCTTTAATCTTGTTTTTGTTTTCTATAGTTAAAATTTTCAAATCTATATAAAAATATTTAGTTTTTTACATCTAAAATTTTGTAGAAATATGTAATTTTTTAAGGAAAACATCATCGAAAAAACATGGATGTTCCCACATTTATGGATGACATGTCTAATAAATCCATCAACATAGATTAGCACCCTTCTCCTAACTGGTTTCAAACTTTGCACATTCAACAAAACTAGCCAAATTCTCAAACAATATTGGAAACAGTTTGTTGAACTAACCTTTTGGGATGAATTTTTCATATATATATATATATATACATACATATATATATACATGTATATGTATATGGCAATGTATAGCCACCCATGGATTTGTCCTCGGATCTTCTCTTCACAACTTATAACACTCAACCACTTCATCTAGCCCACCAAGTTATATATAATAATAATAATAATAATAATAATAATAATAATAATAATAATAATATTTCAAAAATTTGTAATCTTGATAAAGATAAAGTTAAAATATGAAAGTAATGTAAGAACGAAGACCAAAAACGTCTATCATGGAGTCCCAAATTGAATTTGCTACCATTCGAGCCAAAGTACTATTGTACTACAAATCATCCATTGGAAAGTTGTGTCGCAAATCATTACATTAAAAATCCCTTTTAAGGTTCATCAACATAGGTCCAAAAACCAATTTTTCTTTCATATCAAACCTATCACATTAACCATAATACAATAAACAACAACTTTGAAAAAATAAAGTTAGGGGAGGATCTAGATATGACGTTGAAGGATGGGTTCCATCCTCCCTATTCTCCACCATCTACACCATACCAATCCATCAATCCATTGCTTGTTTAGGTTATCCAAATTCCAACATGTTGTGTTCTCAATACACATGGTTAACAATGATATCCTTGAAGTAAACCACCAATGATGATATTTTATCCAACATTGGGAAATGTGATATGTTATCTATGTCAGAAGCACCTTCATCAACTCTATCACCAATTTTTAATGTCCATAAGCTTGCAATATAGTAATATTTTTCCCCATAGAAATTTTGGGTAATGTTGCTAGTGGATGTAACTTAAGAAAATTATTTGTTTCCTATTCCTAAACCTAGTTTAAATGAAATTTTTATGATGTCCACTAAATATAAGGAACCACCAACACTCCATAATCCACACTCCATAATCCAGGATATCCTTGGCTAGAGCCATAAAAGAAACATAAGGGTCTTGACTTGTTATCTTGAGTGATCCAATCTGTCTATAGGGTTTTGTAATTTGAAGGCACAAGGGGAGGATTTATTTTTTGCTCTAAATTATTCTCCGACCATATTTTGTTCCCCTTGACCAAAGATGGCCTTTCCTAATTGTTAGATGAGAATTATACAACTGAATGCTAAGGATATATCTCTCATTACTATGAGTTGGTGAAGCTCAATTGACAAAAATGTATGTAATTATCTTATTTTCCTGAAAATAAAAGCAATTTTCATGAGTTTGAGAAGGGAGGAAGAGAGGAAAATACCTCTTGAATCATGCCACTTGATGAATATCCACGATGATTGATATTTGAAATAATTTAGGCCTCCATTACCAACATATTACTATGCATCCTTACCTATAGAATACATCCTTACCTCTAGCATGCATCCTTACCTCTACTTATACTAATAATAACTTGAAAAAATATTGAAACTAACTACCAATTTTGAATTTGAAAATAACTTGAATGAAATTACTTCATATAGATTCAAAGGAGAATGATGCTTACAACCCTGTCTTGCAAATGTTTTCCTTCTCCCTTGCTTTGATCCACTCCTCTATATTTCATGCCCTTGATCCCCAAAAGCTTTTGAAGTAGAAAAATTACTGCCTTCAATTCTCTAGCATGCTTTTGCTCTAATTTTCTCTATCCTTTACATTGCCCCAAATGCCTCCTTTTATAGCATTAGAAATTGGAAATTTAGGAATCAAACTTCAATGTGGGATAATACATTTTCCAAAAATTTCGATTTATTTCATTAAAAAACCACTTTCCATGGTTTTTTTTAAGGATTTTTGTGTCATTAATGCAGAATTTTAGGCACATCTAATGCATATACAATGCATTTCCTTCCACTCTGTTATCACTCCATGAAACTACTCTAGGTTGTAGCTCAAGGATTCCTGGTAACTTACAATGTTTTTGGGTTTTCTAAAATGGATTAAGTCAGGTGACCTACATGAACTTCCACTATCGAGACATGCATGAAACTTAATCAGGTACAAGGCTTTTAGTTACCACTATTCAGAGGTTGACAATATGGTGCAGGGATGGAGAAATCATCATGTTGGCAGATTCACACATAAAACAGATACATATAAATGGCTAAATCATGATAAGGAAAGCACTTATAATTCAAATCACATCAACATGAAAATAGGGTGAAAGCCATCAGACATTAATTAACTTGAATATAACCTGAATAACACATTCCAGCATAAGCACATAAAAGGAAGAAATGGAAGCTGAACAAATGATAACAAAAGAGCTTTTATTAGGTCACGAGCAAAATGAGGAGCTTGACAATAGCAATGGTATACAAGTCCCCAAAGTCGAACCCATTCAATAAAATAAGTCTTAGGTTTTATAGCCTTTACAAAAATACTCAGATCCTGAAAACTTGGATCTGATTTAATAAAAATAGATAATTTTTTTTGTTGTTGTTGCAAAATTAGGTTTAAAAACTCTAATTAACTACTAGTCTGAATAACTGTAGAATTAGTTCACTCTATGAACCTTTTGATAACTAAATTAAATGCTGGAAATCATTGCCACTTGTCCTCTGCTGGTTAAGTCACTTTTTCACTTTGACAGTTAAGTATTAGTCAACTTTTCTACTGTCATGTCACAACAAAACTGAAGCATACCTTCCCTGATGTTTTCTTTAGCGTCCTTCATCTTTATACTTCGTCCTTGAGCCATCCATGTTTGCCCAAAACTGGTCCTGCATGTCAAAAATTAATATTATGCATCTGTCTGCTTTCAATGGTTAAGAGGCCAAAATATCGAAATGGTTAGCTGCCAAAAGCAACGCTTTCAGTGGCTAATGTACTACCTCAGTGTCTACCTAAGCCATCGAAAGCCCCGTTCTTCAAAATTCTTAGGTTGCCTCAAAAATTTTTCTTTCCAGTCTATCTGCTTAGCTTTCTTCTTCAGCAGGCTCTATATTAGGAGGGTTAACAATAGCCTGGCTTGGTTTTGGAGGCTGAAGGCTTACTGTAGCTTCAAATAGGGTTTCCAATGTGAGGTGAGTGCTAGGGTTTAGGTTGGCTGCCTTCATCTGCAATCTATGAAGACTAATCATCCTATACAATCTTGTGTTGTCTTTCAGGTACCTTTTATTTAGTCTTTTTAGGAAAGCATACCTTTCTCTCAGCTCTAGGTAAGATTCATGAAACACCTTGCTCCTCCTGGTCAATGTAGCATTGTTTTTCTTTATTTCTCTTTCCAAAATTTCCATCTCATACACTTGCTTCAGCAATTGATTTATCCTTTGTGTCTTGGGATTGCTGTAGGAAGCCTTCTCTGCTAGTTCATCTTGCTCCTTTGTTATATGTGAAGGAAAATTTTCTTGTCCTACTGTCACCTACCATGTTAGGTTAACTTTTGCCCTAAAAATTTGGCCAAATTGCTGAAAAAATGGGGCTTAGAGATGGATTTGGTCCTTCAAATATGTGGCACCTGTGTATAAACTAAGATTATGTTTTGTACACTATTTTGTTGAGAGAAAAAACCTCTCTCAGTTTTTGGAAATTTGTTTCCATCTTCCTAAGACCTGTATTTAAAAAACATGTGTAAAATAGAGAAATTCTGAGATCCGAAAATTAGGGCTCAGAGATGGATTTAATTCTTGCAATCTGCAATACCTGTAGGAAAATTGAGAGAGGTTATTTTTCTCTGATATGTTAAGAACAAAAAACTCTGATAGTTTTGCAAAATGATTTTCCAGTCACTCATAATCACCGATTTAAAATGATGCCTTTTCAGAGTAAAACGCCCCTTTCGATGGCTTAGAGTGTCCTGAAATTTCGGTCTCAGCTGCCAAAAGTATACTTTTGGTGGCTTAAAGACCGCTTTGAAACCACGCTTAGCCAGAAAAACTCGTGTTTTGAGTTTTTTGAGGGGTTTTTTACCCCAACGAATTTCATTTGCTTTCGGTGGTTAATGCTCTCCTCCAATCACCCACTAAGCTGCCGAAGCTAAGGCTTTTCGGTGGCTAATGAGCTGTTGGAAAGATGGCCTAAGCCACCAAAATTCCTTTTCCCAAAATTTCATAAAAAAACACGATCAGCAAGCTTTCGGTGGTTAACATGGTCCCGCGTTAAAATTATTCGTTGCCGAAACCAAAGATTTTCAGTGGCTAAGGAGTTGTTGAAGAACTCGCCTAAGGCACTGAAAGCTAAAAATTTCAAATTTTCTTAAAAAACTAGAAATCAGATATCCCAAACTTGTTAGTCATCCCAATATCTTTCATAATATGGCCTGAAACCTTCATCAGTGATACAAAAATAAATTGCTTGAGTGAATTTATTGAAAATTTTATTTAGGAGATAACATCTGGCTCCTACTCGAGGATGGGAACCTCCTTGTGAGGTCCCAAGAACCCCAGACCAAAATGGCTTTCCTAAAAGAGAATAATTAAAGCTATCTTCTAGTGTTCCATTGGGCATGGAGTCATTTGTCTTCTATAACTGATCCCCTGCAATCTTTCTGTAGCCTGCTTTGCTTATTCATGAAAAACAACTAAAAATGACGTAGCTACTCATATTAAGAGCTTATTTTCCTATCTACCCCTACTCCTAATTCTAATTAGTAGAGTCTTCTTATCATGTGAGATCATGATTCCATTGAATCCAGGTTAGAAGTTGATCTGTGGAACTTATCCTTGATCTTGACCCGATAAATAAATGAAACCCTAGCATGCAACAATGTAGTTTCAAAGGGTGACAGAACCAACTATCATCTAACAAAAATATTTTGATATGTATGCTGCTCATAAGTTCTAGATAGTCAGTAACAGGGTCATAAAAGACAATAAGAAATACCTTTTTATGCTGCTGTTCCAACCTAATGAAATGCTGGTGCTGGCTACTTTCAGTGATCACTACGTTAACTGTAGATTGCTCAACCTCTGTTAGGAAGGATGAATTATTCCCTGCTATTCTAGACTTTTTAGATCATCATCTTCCTCTTCATATTTGTTGCATTCTTCCTTTGTCTGCAAATCAGAAAACTGAGCGCTACCTTTAGTATTTGCTGCAGATCAAAATTTGTTACATGCTGTTCTTTCAATCTGCTCATTATCTTTTGGGTTTCCAAAGGGGACAAACTAATCTTCTTGACACCCTAAGTCAGCAGATGCATTTGGTACAAAGTCAAAAGAATCTATATTATGGTTAACATTCTGAAGATCATTAATATCTCAATCACAATGATAAGTGCCCCCTATTGCAGCATACTCTTCATAGCTATCATTAACCACAACAGGCATATGTCTCTGATCATCTCTTTGCTGAAAAGTAGAACTAAAATAAATTGCAGAAGTGGACAAATCCTCACAAAACTTAAAATCTTCTTTTCTATTTACCTTTTCATCCTCATAATGCAACTTGTATTCTTCACAACAATTATCAAATGCAAACTCATCTGAATAGTACCTTTTATAGTGCTTAGTGAATGCTTTGTGAAAATCCTTCAATGATGAAATACTGGGAGGAGGTAAAGAAAAATACCACTGATGTGCATCACAATATAATGAATACATGAACATATTCATACAAAAATATTCATGCTACTGATATAATAGATCCATGAATTCATTAAACTTGAGGAGGTGTTCTGCAAGATTGTCTTCTTCCTCCTCTTTAAAGACAAGTAGAAAATATCCCCATTCAGACATATCAGGTACTGGATGTGGGAAACCAGGAACGAAAGAAAATTTAAGAGGTGTAAACCTCTGAGCCAAAAGAGAAAAAAATGCTTTTGACATCTTTATATTGTGGAGTCGCCACTGAATTCATCCTTCATGGAGTCTCTAGGGATGAGATCTTCACAAGCAACAATGCTTGAAGATTCCTCAACCCTAAAATTTTCTAATGTATTTATAAATTCTTGAGATTTGTATGTTTTAGCAGAAGAAATAATAGCAGGAATATTTCTTGAAATACCTGATGTAGCTTCCTGTGCATCACTGCTGGTATGCCTTAGTGAAGCCCTAGCTCTTCTCAGAATCTCTTCTGGATATGAAACAGGTGTTGCTGGTGGCCCTTTAGGGTTTGCTCAGGTACTTGGTCTTCTTGAAGCCACCTTATTTCAATGGAGTCTCCAGATATATGATTATACCAAGCTTTGTCTATCATCAAAGCAAGGATCTATGTCGTCTCCCAGGGAAGCTGAGCTTCATTCTCCTCTCCTCAGCAATGACGCCAATTTGTTATCACTCCAAGAAACTCCTCTAGGTTGTAGCTCGAGGATGCCTAGTAACTTACAATGTTTTTGGGCTTTTCTAAAATGGATCAAACCAGGTGACCTCTATGACCTTCCAATTTCAAGACATGCATGAAACTCAATTAGGTACAAGGATTTTAGTTACCACTGTTTAGAGGTTGACAATATGGTGCAGGGATGGAGAACTCATCATGCTGGTAGATTCATACATAAAACAGATACATATAAATGGCTAAATCATGATAAAGAAAGAACTTATAATTCAAATCACATCAACATGCCAATAGGGTGACAGCTATCGTACATTAATTAACTTGAATATAACCTGAATAACACATTCAAGCATAAGCACAGAAAATATAGAAATGGAAACTGAACAAATGATAACAAAAGAGCTTATATTAGTTCATGAACAAAAGGAGAAGCTTGACAATAGCAATGGTCTACAAGTCCTCGAAGTCGAACCCATTCAATAAAATAAGTCTTATGCTTTATAGCCTTTAAAAAAATACTCAGATCCTGAAAACTTGGATCTGATTTAATAAAAATAGACAAAATAATTGTTTTTTTTACAAAATTAGGTTTAAAAACCCTAATTAACTACTAGTCTAACTAACTGTAGAATTCGTTCACTGTATGAACCTTCTGATAATTGAAGTAACTACTAAAAATCACTGCCACTGATCCTCTGCTGGTTTAGTCACTGTTTCACTTTGACAATTAATTATTGGTGACCTTTTCTATTGTTATGTCACAGAAAAACTGAAGCATACCTTCCTTGATGTTTTCTTTAGCGTCCTTCATCTTTATACTTCGTCCTTGAGCCATCCATGTTTTCCAAAAACTAGTCCTACATGTCAAAAATTGATATTATGCCTCTGTCTACTTTTGTTGGTTAAGAGGTCAAAATATCGAAATGGTTAGCTGCCAAAAGTAGTGCTTTCGGTGGCTAATGAACTGCCTCGGCGTCCGCCTAAGTCATCAAAAGCCCCGTTCTTAAAAAATTCTTAGGCTACCTCCCAAATTGTTCTTTTGAGTCAGTCTACTCAGCTTTCTTCTTCAGTAGGCTCTATATTAGGAGGGTTAACAACAACCTGGCTTGCTTTTGGAGGCTGAAGGCTTGTTGCAGCTTCAGCTAGGGTTTCCAATGTGAGGTGAGTTCTAGGGTTTAGCTTGGCCTCCTTCATCTGCAATATCTAAAGACTAATCATCCTATACAATATTGTGTTGTCTTTCAAGTACCTTTTATTTAGTATTTTTAGGAAAGTATACCTTTCTCTCAGCTCTAGGTAACATTCATGTAGCAACTTGCTCCTCGTGGTCAATGTAGCATTGTTTTTCTTTATTTCTCTTTCCAAAATTTCTATCTCATACACTTGCCTCAGCAACTGATTTATCCTTTGTGTCTTGGGCTTGATGGAGGAATCCTTGTCTATTGGTTCATCTTGCTCTTTGGTGTAGGTGAAGGAAAATGTTCTGGTTCTGCTGTCACCTGCTCTGTTAGGTCAACTTTTGCCCTAAAATTTTGGTCAAACTGGTTAAAAAATGGGTCTCAGAGATGGATTTGGTCCTTCAAATTTGTGACACCTATGTAAAAAATGAAAGAGGTTTTTTTACATTGGTTTGTTGTGAGAAAAATTGTCTCTCAATTTTTGGAAATTCATTTTCATCTTCCCGAGAGCTATATTTCAAAAACATGTGTAAAACAGGGAAATTCTAAGATCTGAATTAGGGCTCAGAGATGGATTTGAGTCTCCCAATATGCAATACCTATAGGAAAACTGAGAGAGGTTATTGGTATCTGACATGTCGTGAACAAAAAAATCTAAGCGTTTTGCAAAATGATTCTCCAGTCGCTCATAATCACCATTTTGAAAGGATTCATTTTCATAGTAAAATGCCCCTTTAGATGGTTTAGAGTGTCCTGAAATTTTGGTCTTAGCTACCGAAAGTTTGCTTTTGATGGCTTAAAGACCATTTTGAAACCATGCTTAGCCACATAAACTTGTGTTTTGAGTTTTTTGAGCTGTTTTTTTCCCCAATGCATTTCACTTGATTTTGGTGGTTAATTCCCTCCTTCAATCACCCGCTAAGCTACCGAAACCAAGGATTTTCGGTGGCTAATGAGCTGTTGGAAAGATTTCCTAAGACACCAAAAGTCCTTTTTCCAAAATTTCATTAAATATGTGATCAACAGAATTTTGATGGTTAACATGGTCCTGCGTAAAAACTATTAGCTGTCGAAACCAAAGCTTTTTAGTGGCTAATGAGTTGTTGAAGAACTCGCCTAAGCCACTGAAAGATAAAACTTTCAATTTTTAAAAAAAATAGAACATCAGATATCCCAACCTTGTTAGTCATCCCAATATCTTTCATAATATGGCCTGAAACCTTCATCAGTGATAAAAAATAAATTGTTTTGAGTGAACTTATTGAAAATTTTATTTAGGAGATAACATCTGGCTCCTACTCGGGGATGGGAACCTACCTGTGAGGTCCCAAGAACCCTAGAACAAAATGCCTTTCCTAAAAAAGAATAATTAAAGCTATCTTCTAGTGTTCCATTGGGCATGGAGTCATTTGTCTTATATAACTGATCTCCCGCAATCTCTCTGTAGCCCGTTTCGCTTATTCACGAAAACAACTAAAAATTACCTAGCTACTCATATTAATATCTTATTTTCCTATCTACTCCTACTCCTAATTCTAATCAGTAGAGTCTTATTATCACATGACATCATGCTTCCAATGAAGCCAGGTCAAAAGTTGATCTACTGAACTTATCCTTGATCTTGACCCGATAAATAAATGAAACCATAGCATGCAGCAATGTAGTTTCAAAGGATGACAAAACAAACTATCATCTGACAAAAATATTTTGATATCTATGCTGCTCATAAGTTCTAGATAGGCAGCAATAGGGTCATAAAATCCAACAAGAAATACCTTTTTATGTTGATGTTCCAACTTAATGAAATGTTACTAATGGCTGCTTTTATTGATCACTACATTAACTGTAGATTGCTCAACCTCTGACTGGGAAGGATGATTTATGCCTTGCTATTTTGGAATTTTTAGATCATCATATTCCTCTTCATATCCGTTGCATTCTTCCTTTGTCTATAAATCAGAAAACAAGGGCTTCCTTTAGTATTTGTTGCAGATCCAAATTTTTTACATGTTGTTCCTTCAATCTTCTCATTATCTTTCGGGTTTCCAAAGGAGACAAACTGATCTTCTTGACACCCTAAGTCAGCAAATGCATTTGGTACAAATTCAAAAGAATCTATATTATGGTTAACATTCTGAAGATCATTAATATCTCGATCACAATGAGAAGTGTCCCCTATTGTAGCATACTCTTCATAGCTATCATTAACCACAATAGGCATATGTCTCTGATCATCTCTTTGCTGAAAAGTAGAACTAAAATAAATTGTAGAAGTGGACAAATCCTCACAAAACTTAAAATATTTTTCTCTATTTACCTTTTCATCGTTAGAATGCAACTTATATTCTTCACAACAATTATCAAAACTCATATGAATAGTACCTTTTATAGTGCTCAGTGAATGCTTTGTGAAAATCCTTCAATGATGAATTACTGGAAGGAGGTAAAGAAAAATACCACTGATGTGCATCACCATATATTGAATACATGAACATCTTCATGCTACTGATCTAATAGATCCATGCATTCGTGAAACTTGAGGAGGTGTTCTGCAGGACTGTCTTCTTCCTCCTCTTTGAAGACAGGTAGAAAATCTCCCCATTCAGACATATCGGGTATTGGATGTGGGAAACCAGGAATAGAAGATAATTCAAGAGGTGCAAACCTCTGAGCCAAAAGAGCAGCAAATTCTTTTGACATCTTTATATTGTGTATTTGCCAGTGAATTCGTCCTTCATGGAATCGCCAGGGATGAGATCTTCACAAGCAACAATGCTTGAAGATTCCTCAACCCTAAAATTTTCTGATGTATTTATAAATTCTTAAGATTTGTATGTTTCAGCAGAAGAAATAATAGCAGGAATATTTCTTGAAATACCTGATGTAGCTTCCTGTGCAACACTATTGGTCTGCCTTAGTGAAGCCCTAGCTCTTCTCAGAATCTCTTCTGGATTTGAAATAGGTGTTGCTGGTGGCCTTTTAGGGTTTGCTCTCGTACTTGGTCTTCTTGAAGCCACCTTATTTCAATGGAGTTTCCAGATAGATGATTACAATCAGAATAATGTCCAAGCTTTGTCTATCATCAAAGCAAGGATCTATGTCGTCTCCCAGGGAACCTGAGCTTCAGTCTCCTCTCCTCGGCAATGGTGCCAATTTGTTATCACTCCAGGAAACTTCTCTAGGTTGTAGCTCGAGGATGCCTGGTAACTTACAATGTTTTTGGGGTTTTCTAAAATGGATCAAGTCAGGTGACCTATATGACCTTCCACTCTCAAGACATGCATGAAACTCAATCAGGTACAAGGCTTCTAGTTACCACTGTTCAGAGATTGACAATATGGTGTAGGGATGGAGAACTCATCATACTGGAAGATTCATACATAAAACAGATACATATAAATGGCTAAATCATGATAAGGAAATCACTTATAATTAAAATCACATCAACATGCCAATAGGGTGACAACTATCAGACACTAATTAAGTTGAATATAACCTGAATAACACATTCAAGCATAAGCACAGAAAATATAGAAATGGAAGCTGAACAAATGATAACAAAAGAGCTTATATCAGGTCATGAGAAAAATGAGAAGCTTGACAATAGCGATGGTCTACAAGTCCCTGAAGTTGAACCTATTCAATAAAATAAGTCTTAGGATTTATAGCCTTTACAAAAATACTCAGATCCTAAAAACTTGGATCTGATTGAATAAAAATAGACAAAATAATTGTTTTTTTGCAAAATTAGGTTTAAAAACCCTAATTAACTACTAGTCTAACTAACTGTAGAATTCGTTCACTGTATGAACCTTTTGATAACTAAAGTAACTATTGGAAATCACTGCCATTGGTCCTCTGCTGGTGAAGTCACTATTTCACATTGATAGTTAATTATTGGTGACCTTTTCTACTGTTATGTCACAGCAAAAATAAGCATACCTTTCTTGATGTTTTCTTTAGCGTCCTTCATCTTTATACTTCATCCTTGAGCCATCCATGTTCGCCCAAAACTGGTCCTGTGTGTCAAAAATTGATATTATGCCTCTGTTTTCTTTTGTTGGTTAAGAGGCCAAAATATCAGAATGGTTAGCTGCTGAAAGCAACGCTTTTGGTGGCTAATGAACTACCTCACCGTCTACCTAAGCCACCAAAATCCCTGTTCTTAAAAAATTCTTAGGTTGCCTCCAAAATTGTTCTTTCCAGTCTGTCTGCTTAGCTTTTTTCTTCAACAGGATCTATTTAGGAGGGTTAACAGTAGCATGGCTTGCTTCTGGAGGCTGAAGGCTTATTGCAGCTTCAGCTAGGGTTTCCAATGTGAGGTGAGTGCTAGGGTTTAGGTTGGCCTCCTTCATCTGCAGTCTTTGAAGAATAATTATCCTATACAATCTTGTGTTGTCTTTCAGGTACCTTTTATTTAGTCTTTTTAGGAAATCATACCTTTCTCTCAGCTCTAGGTAAGATTCATGCAGCAGCTTGCTCCTCCTGGTCAATGTAGCATTGTTTTTCTTTATTTCTCTTTCCAAAATTTCCATCTCATACACTTGCCTCAGCAACTATTTTATCCTTTCTGTCTTGGGATTTCTGGAGGAAGACATCTCTGCTGGTTCATCTTGCTCCTTTGGTGTAGGTGAAGGAAAATTTTCTTGTTCTGTGGTCAATTGCCCTGTTAGGTCAACTTTTTCCCTAAAAATTTGGCAAAACTGCTGAAAAAATGGGGCTCAAAGATGGATTTGGTCCTTCAAATATGTGACACCTGTGTATAAACTGAAAGAGGTTTTTTTACATTGTTTTATTGTGAGCAAATTTTTTTAGGGTACACAGGGTACTCCCAAAGGACCAAACACCAAGAACAACTGCTTCACACAAACAGATCACAGATCAATACACCAATGTTTGTCACGTGGTTAAAACCCTCGAGAGAGAAACAATCCACGGCCCCAGCCAAATAGCTACTTGGAGCAATTTATTATGAAAAATAAAGAAAGTTACATGAGCTTCTCATAATCGATCAACTAGCCAAGGACCCCCTATGCTCTTTAAATAGAGATCATAGACCAATCGGGTGTTAAGCCATGGATCAATGGTAGGTATGATTTAAGAGAAGTTGAACCATCGGATCACTCTATTTCTAGAACATATCTTGACCATCGGATTAGAATATTTACAAATGCATACTAATGCATATTAAAGAAACACACTTTTATCTAACGGATATATTACACAAGTTGATCCTAACTAACTCCTAAGTGTCTAAATATCCTAACATCCCCCCTTAAGAACAACTTGGGATAGGATTGAAGGATTTACAAAAGTGACACTATTAGGAGAAGGAAGGAGGCATTAGAGCCTATCCCCCCTTAAGGACACATTCCTGAACTCCTAACATAGATCGAAGTTTAGAAAACTTCGCTTCTGTAAGAGACTTGGTGAAGATGTCTGCAACTTGATCATCTGTAGGACAATAAAGTACTTCAATAACACGATCATGAACCAGATTTCTGATGAAGTGCATGTGTAGCTCAATGTGTTTGCTGCGCTGATGTAGAACTGTATTTTTGGCAAGCTTGATTGCACTTTTATTGTCGCACCAAAGTGGAGTAGGCTGCTGCTGCTCAAATCCAAAATCTGAAAGGATCTGTCGAAGCCATAAAGCTTCCTGATTGGCATTAACTGCGGCTCGATATTCTACTTCTGCTGAAGAAAGAGCAAGACCTTGTTGTTTCTTACAAGCCCAAGTGACAGGTCTAGATCCTAGAATGAAAACATAACCTACAGTAGACTTTTGATCATCAGGATCATCGGCCCAATTTGAATCAGTGAAACCAACCAACAAAGGTTTCCCCCTATACTGTAATGAATCCCAAGCTGAATTGTACCTCAAATATATCGAAGTATTCTTTTTGCTGCTTTCCAGTGACTTTCACGAGGAGTTTGCATGTAACGGGAAGCACGACCAACGGCAAAGGAAAGGTCAGGATAGGAATGAGTCAAGTATAAAAGACTACCAACAAGCTGACGATACAAGGTGGCATCTACTTTAGGGGAAGTACAAGTGGTAGAAAGTTTGACTCCAGACTGGAAGGGAGAAGGGGCTGGTTTACAATCTTCCATGTGGAAGCAATGAAGAAGGTCACAAGCATACTTAGACTGGGAAAGAAAGATTCCTTCTTTGGTTTGCAAGACTTGGAGACCAAGAAAATAATGCAAATGTCCTAAGTCTGACATTTCAAAATTTTGCTTAAGACTAGATTTCACATGGGTTATAAGGTTAGGGTCACTACCAGTAAGGATAAGATCATCAACATAAAGAAAAAGTATGATGAGATGGTTTCCTAATTTCTTGGTATAGACATTGGGGTCATAATGGCATCTAGAAAAACCAGTGTCAAGGAGAAAGCTATCCATTTTGGCGTACCAAGCTCTAGGAGCTTGCTTAAGGCCATATAAGGATTTCTTAAGGAGACAGACAAGGCTAGAGTTATTCTGAACATATCCAAGAGGTTGTTCCATGTAAATTTCCTCATGTAAATCACCATGTAATAAGGCAGACTTGACATCCATTTGATGGACTTCCTAGTTATGTAAGGATGCAAGGGAAAGAACAAGGCAGATGGAGTTCATTTTTGCTACAGGGGAAAAGGTTTCATTGTAGTCAATCCCTTCAACTTGGGAAAAACCTTTGGCCACTAACCTTGCCTTAAGTATTTCAACACTTCCTTCTCATGCATACTTAGTTCTGTAGACCCATTTACATCTGACAATTTTTCTTCCTTTTGGAAGAGGAACAAGATCCCAAGTATCGTTCGCCATTAAGGAACGATATTCTTCATCCATAGCTGCATCCCAATCTGGATTTCCTGAAGCTTATGCAAAAGTTTCTGGATCATGATTCTTGAAAACTTGAGCCAAAAGAGAAGAGGCTTGCTGAAACTGAGAACGGGTTCAACGTTGATCTCTAGGATCACTGCAAGATCACCAGCTGCTTCACATGTTGAACGGACCCATAGAGGAAGTATTGGTGCTGGTGCAATTTGAGGAACATGAGTAGGTGGAGGTGGATTTTCATCCTCACTGTCATCATCAGAAACTGGAGTTGGAAACCTGTCAAGGAAGATGGAAGAAGAAGAAGAAGAAGAAGACACAATCGCCAAATCAGGCTCTCAGGCCAAAGATTGCACACCCGCCAAGTTAGGCTCGTAGGCCAAGATATTTTCATCAAATTTAACATTTATTCTAATGATTATATCATGAGAATGTGGCTGAAGAAGTATATAACCTTTTACATCTTCAGAGTATCCAACAAATATGCACTTTTCACTTTTAGGCTGCAATGCTTTTCGTTTTTCATCCGGAATGTGAGCCCATGCTTCACAACCAAACACACGAAAGTGACTTACATCTGGTTTAATTTTACTCCATGCTTCTTTCGGTGTTATACCCTGTAAAACTTTAGTGGGTGTGCGATTAACTATGTAATTTTCACAATTTATGGCCTCATCCCAATATTGAAGACGTAGTCCCTTAGATTGGATCATACAATTAGCCATTTCTTTTAAAGTGCGGTTCTTCCTTTCAGCTAGACCATTTTGTTGTGGTGTATATGGAATAGTGTGCTGTTGTTGGATTCCTTGTTTAGTGCAAAAATTAGTGAACTTGTTGTTAACATATTCTCCTCCATTGTCAGATCTTAACTTAATAATTTGATGACCAGATTGTTTTTCAACAAGGGCCTTGTAGGCCAAGAACATGTTAAATACTTCGCTCTTAAGTTTTAGGAAATAAACTCAAGTGCATCTGGATTAGTCATCAATGAAAGTTAAGAAATATTTGAAACCAGAAAAGGAAGTAGATGGAAGAGGGCCACACAAGTTATTATGCACAAGCTCCAAGGGAACCGAGGCGTGCCAAGAGGCACATTTGTCAAAACTGTCTCGATGATGTTTTTCGAGTACACAATCGGAACAAACACCATCCTTGCAAGATACCAGCGGAAGACCAGTCACCATATTGTCTTTACATAGTTGTTGCAATGAGCGATAATTTAAGTGACCAAATCGCTCATGCCAAAGTTTGCTCATGTTATCACTATGAGCAACAAAAAATGAAAAAGGTGATGACCCAAAGATGTTAAATTTGTACAACCTGGTAATATCATCAACAGTTCCAGTAGCAAGGATATTTTGAGGATTTTTAAAATCCTTGATTACAACTTGGTGAGGTGTAAACGTCACAGTTTTACCTTCACTTGAATGAGTAATTTGATAGACTGATAACAAATTGCAGGAAATTTTTGGAACACATAGTACATCACTGAAATGACCATTTTCTACTGGAACTGTTCCAGATCCTACAACATTTAGAGATCTATCATCACCAACAAATATTTGTTTGGTGTTACATTCATGCATAGTAGAAAAGATGGCTTTATCCTTAGCCATATGATAAGATGCTCCAGAATCAATGAGCCATTCATTTGAAGTAGAAGGAGAAGATGCAGTATAAGAGTAACCAGAAGCACAAAGTGCATGTCCATGAGAGGTATATTTTGAAGACAAATCGAGGTTGATGTGGTGCTTCTTCATTGCTGCTTCCAAGGCTGCCATCTTCTTAAAACATTTAGATTCATCATGATTATCTTTCCCACAAAAATTGCAATGACGCTCAGTCTTCTTTCCTTTTTGCTTGGATCCTTTGTCATTTTTTAAAGGAGGAGCTGATTGAGAGGGTTTGGGACCCTTGTTGTTTGGCTTATTATTGCGAGAATTCTGTTTCTTGGGAGGCTTGGACTTTTCTTTCTGTTGGGACAATAAGGCTTTCCCAGATGTATCTACATTGTTAATTATTCCAAGATGAATAAGCTTATCTTGCTCTCTAATTAAGGAATCACAAAAGGATTCAAGGCTAGGCTCTTGATAGCTAGCTGCAGGCAAGGATTCTTTCATGGAGTAGAATGTAGATACAAAAGTAGAATATGCAGGTCCAAGTTTTGAAAGAATATGATAAATACATTGTTTGTCTTCTTTCTTAATCTTGCATTCGGCACATAATAGTCTAAGAGTTTTATACTTAGATAAATAGTTTTGAATGCATGAAAAATCATTTGGATTCAAGGTAAGCAACTCATTCTCAAGTTGATGACCCCGAATTTCATTGTGTTTACCAAACACAGATTCCATCTTTTCCCAAGCTGTATCAGGTTCATCAATTTCAGATATGTGGAATCTCAAATCAGTAGAGATTGACATCCCAATCAATCCACGAGCTTCATCACATCTATTTTCCCATTTAATTTTCTTATCATCATCACTGGGTTCTATTTCTTTCCTTGAGGTTATCCTGAAAAGTCCTCTACTTCATAGAACATCCTCCATACGAGATTTCCATGAGAAATAGTTAGAACTTGTAAGTATAATATCACAAGGGGCGGCCATACTATAAAATAATGACTAAAAGAATAGAAACTAACTATCTGGATGCAACGAGCTCGAAAAAATATGCAGTTTTAAAAAAAACGGCACTTAAAACGGATTCTGGATGATGAAGTTATGCTTGATCAAAGAAAATGTTGAAGATGTCCCCAATAGTGACGTGGAAGATATTAACTTGATCAACTAAAAAAAAGAAGCCCCCTCTTCCCAAAATCAACTTTTGACAATCACTTTTACAATAAAGTTGCTTTGAAGTGAATCAATTTTGTAGAATAAGTGATGTTCACTTTTACAATAATGTGACTTTTAAATAGTGCGGCAATAAATTAAAAGACTTAAATGACTCACTTTTATTTTATTTTATTTATGTGAGATGCACTTTTACAATAAAGTAACTTGAAAATAGAAATTGCATGCACTAAAAAGTAGCTTGATAAGACTTGAACTCAAGACTTATCAAGGTGTAAAGCAACTTTGGACCATGTGAGCTAAGTTTAAAATGTACGTAAAACTATGGAAATAGGAAGGGTTTTTTTTTTTAACTCTTCTCTCTCGTTTTCCATGCTTGCTTTCTTTTTCTGCAAATCACAAAAAAATGAAAAATAAAAAACAAAAAAACTTTTTCCACACAATGGGGTTAGATCTTGGTTAGATTACCCAAAAAGTCTATGTTTTCAAGTTTTCTTGCTGTTTCTGATTTGCTGTGATCGCACAAGGTGCATGGAAAAGAGCATACGTAGCCGAGAAGACAGAAAAAAAAAATTTCCCTCACTGTTTCTGATTCACCGCGATCGCGCAAGGTGCACGGCAAAGAGCATATGCAGCCAGGGAAGGCAACAATCTGAGACTAAAACAAAAAGATCTAATAATAAGTCTGATAAAATATGAGAGATTTAAAAAAAACAAATCCGCCACTGTAACATTATACCTTCAGATTTGCCGAAATGGGTGTTTCTGGAACAAAAGAAAATGGTTTTTGGTGAAACGAAAACTATTTCCAAATGAAAACAGCACTCCGGACACAATGGAACAGCTCCCATAGGCCACAAATGCACAGAAAATCCAGAAACAGAAACCCTTTCAAAGTTTCGGCAACACCGGTTCCAGATCTTGATCAAAACCAAAAGCAGCTCTTCATAAAAGCTCTGATACCATGTTAGGGTACATAGGGTACTCCCAAAATACCGAACACCAAGAACAACCACTTCACACAAACAGATCACATATCAATACACCAATGTTTGTCACGTGGTTAAAACCCTCGAGAGAGAAACAGTCCACGACCCTAGCCAAATAGCTACTTTGAGCAATTTATTATGCAAAAGAAAGAAAGTTACATGAGCTTCTCATAATCGATCAACTAGCCAAGGGCCCTCTATGCTCTTTAAATAGAGATCATAGACCAATCAGGTGTTAATCCATGGATCAATGGTAGGTATGATCTAAGAGAAGTTGAACCGTCGGATCACTCTATGTCTAGAACATATCGTGACCGTCAGATTAGAATATTTACAAATGCATACTAATGCATATGTAAAGAAACACACTTTTACCTAACGGATATATTACACAAGTTGATCTTAACTAACTCCTAAGTGTCTAAATATCCTAACAAAAATATCTCTCAGTTTATGGAAATTCGTTTTCATCTTCTCGAGACCGGTATTTCAAAAACATGTGTAAAACAAGGAAATTCTAAGATCCAAAAATTAGGGCTCAGAGATGGATTCGATTCTCCCAATATGGAATACCTGTAGGAAAAATGAGAAAGGTTATTGTTCTATGAAATTTTTGGAACAAAAAGCTCCAAGCGGTTTGCAAAATGATTCTCCAGTCTCTCATAATCAACGTTTTAAAATGATGCCTTTTCATAGTAAAACACCCCTTTCGATGGCTTAGAGCATCCTAAAATTTCGGTATTAGCTACCGAAAGTTTGCTTTCGGTGGCTTAGAGACCATTTTGAAACCACGTTTAGCCATGGAAATCTGTGTTTTGATTTTTTTGAGCGGGCTTTTTCCCCAACGCATTTCACTTGCTTTCGATGGTTAATGCCCTCCTTCAATCGCCTGCTAAGCTACCGAAACCAAGGCTTTTCGGTGGCTAATGAGCTGTTGAAAATCTCGCCCAAGCCACCGAAAGTCCTTTTCCCAAAATTTCATAAAAAATGTGATCATCAAGATTTCGATGGTTAACATGGTCCTGCATTAAAATTGTTAGCTACCGAAACCAAATCTTTTCGGTGGCTAATGAGTTGTTGAAAAACCCACCTAAGACACCAAAAGCTAAAAATTTCAAATTTTCTTAAAAAATAGAACATCAGATATCTCAATTTCTTCAAGAGGCAAATTCAATTTCTAGACATTGCCTCTCTAGGATACCTATGTCTTCACTCACATATTCCATTGTGGAAGCACTGGTCAGATTAAGAGATCATTTCTCTTATTTGCACTTGATTTCTATCTTCATGTTGCGCATGAATGGTAAAATGTGCTTTTGACCTTCACTACTCAAGGGTGTTAGTTTTATTATTAACATATGCCCTATAATGTGTGAGTTCTGAAGTGATGCTAAGGGATGAAATACATTACCTCTTAATCTCCTATACTCTTTATTTATCAGGGCAAGATGACAAAGGAGTGGGATCATGGGCGTAGGAGTTGCAAAAGCACCCACAAGTCAAACAAGGCAATTTCCCAAATACACAATATCTTCCTAATGTGGGTATACCCATGCTCGACAATAAACATGCATGGCCACAAAAAATACATAGTGGATCCATGTCAAAACTAATTTTTTCATAAATATAAATATGCACTTTGATGAGTGCAATAAATCAAGGTCTTCATGGTACTTTGACATGGCATTTTAATCTTGCGCAAATCAGGTAGTGCATTTACGACTGACATAACTATTTTTCCCAAGGTCTTCAATGCAAACCAACAATAGCACGATTTTATATCACATGAATATATGATATGATGTCGAGTATAGTAAAACACCATCTGAGTACTGATCATTGAATTATACCATTAACATATGTGAGAAGACCCCACTGATAATGATGATGGACTCGAAGGTACTCAGTACAAGCTAAAAAGTGTGAATAGATGTTATAATGTCAAACACTTGTAGAATCAAATAATCAAGAGTCATTGATGTATACCCACTATCAATTGTGAGGAAACCTGCTACTAATGACTACAAGATCCAAGGTACTTCGGGGTTTCTAGATCCATTTCCAATAGTAATGATTTGACGTCGATAGGAATAAAACCGTCAAAATGAGGGAATTAATGCATCCCACATCAACTAACATGAAACAAATATCAATAGTTTAATATAATATGGTAAAGTTATGAGATCCAACATTGTATGCTGACACAAGGAAGGACGACATGATAGTCCAAGAATATTTAAGGAACGACCGACACTATTTGACTTCCCTTCAACACATAACACGATGCCTAATGAAACTTGACAACATGAGACTCGAGTAACCAACCCTTATGAAATATTCGAATGCTAGCTGCATTAATGAAATATCCATAGACGATGAGAAGGGTTAGGTTGAGGGAGGAGTGCGTGTTAGTGGCATGGGGAGAAGATGGGGGGGGGGGGGGGGGTTTGGGGGGGGGGGGGAGAGGGGGGGGGGGGGGGGGGTCGTTAGTGGTAGGGGGAGAGGGATTATGAGAGATAGAGATAGAGGGGAATTCTATCTCATAATAAAAAAATAATGACAAGCATTTTCTTAACATGAACAAATGATCATTATTTTGGAGGAGAATCATAATGATTAGTCTTATCAAATCTTTATGGGCTCGTCCAATAAAGATTTAGGGTGTGGGATTTAAGGGTTAGGTTGAGAGAGGAGGTAAGTTTAGTCATAGATGGGGTGGTTGTTAGTGGTAGGTGGAGGGGGATTACGATATATATATATATATATATATATATATATATATAGAGAGAGAGAGAGAGAGAGAGAGAGAGAGAGAGAGAGAGAGAGAGAGAGAGAGATTTTCTCTCTCATAGTAACAAATAATGACAGGCATTTGTTTAACATGAATGAATCATTGCCATTTTGGAGAGGAATTAGAATGATTAGTCTTATTGAATATTTACGGGCTCATCCATTAGATATTTAGGGGTTATGTTAAGGAGTAGGAGAGCGAGAGAGAGAGAGAGAGAGAGATAGAGAGAT
>LPNX010821650.1:139870-164475 GCA_001517045.1 Pseudotsuga menziesii | reverse complement strand
TGGCCGAGGGAGGGGGATAGGGGTTAGATAGAGAGAAGGAGAGAGAGAGTGGGGGGGTTAGAAAGGAGGGGTTTAAGGACAATAGGAGAGAGAGGAAGGGTTATAGGGATAATGAGAGAGAGATAAACTGAGAAGAAATTAAAATATATGGAACAATAACGTACAAACCCTAGATCAACCAGATCAACCAGCTCTAGAAATATAACATACACCTCAAATCGATAATATCTAAATTTTTTCTATTTACATTTGAGGTTCTCATTTCAAAATGACTAATCACACTAGCTTGATGACAAGATTGGTGAAGTTGAAAAATTCCAAATATGGAAGTATAGGAACTCCGCGATCCTTGAAGAAATTGACTTAGATCAGTATTTCAATAAGGAAGTTCAAAGAGCCAGAGGGATATAAGCCTAAGGCTAGAGCCAAGAGAATCATTGTAGATTCTATTAAATATCATCTCATACCTCACATGTCATCCTTGAATACACCAAAAGGAAGTGTTCGATGTTATGACGAAGCAATCAAAGAAGAATAAGATATTGTTGTAACCACCTTGAATGGACTCCCAGGATCATGGGATTCATTCATTCGAGGAATGTGTGCCAGAAGAAAGTGATTACCTTCAATAGAATCTGGAAAGAGTGAACACAAGAAGAATCTTGACTCATAATAAGAGAAGAGAAGCAACTGAAGATCAAGCTCTCATGATTCAAATAAGATCCCTCAAGCGATGAGGAATATGAAGGACTAAATTCTTGAAGAACCTATTATCCATATTAGCATTTGGATAATAAATGATGCTGTTATGAATGAAGAAGATGATGAAGATGAAGGCACAAGAAGGATTTTACCCACGAAAGAAATAAAGATGAGTGTTCAATTGTCATTTCATGATATAGTTTGGTTATGCATTTTTTTATATTCAGTTGATGTGTTATGCATGTTTGAGTATTTGCATTTATACTACTGAATTACACATGATGGGTAAGAAGTCAATGTTGTTGTACTACATTCCATTACTACTTATCTAGATTGAAACCTCTTTGCTGGAATATTAGGAGTAGTACACACTCTTAATAACATTAGAGTAGAATGCATCTAGAAGTTATTGTATGTATACATGATATGGATGAATGTTGTAGCATTGGCTAAAATAGTCGCATGGCTATGTGACATATATTTGTCACTACTAATATGTTTTGGAAATTATGATATGTTTCTAATCATGCAAATGAACTTGACTTGTAGATCATGCCAAAGAACAAGTAATGACAGTTCAGAAGAGGAACCTGAAGCTTCCTGGGTCAAAGACACCATGGCGAAAGAAAGAGCTTCAGAAGAATATAAAGAGAACAGTAGATACACCTTGAGAGATGAAGACCACCTTGGGCACGAGAAATAATCCAAGATGAATAATAGTATGATGATACTTTCAAATAAAGAAAGAGGCCTCATGTACACTCTGGTTATGTGAAACTGTTTAGCAACATCATTGATGCAGAGCCTTCTAGCTATTAAGAAGTAGCCAACTTAGAAAGGGAAGGAGAGCACCAGTTCAAGAAGAATGATGTCTAGGATGCGGTATCGAGACCTAAAGGGAATTTCGTAGTGTATTCCAAATGGATCTATAAGACCCAACATGTAGTAGATGGCAACATCATGGGATACAAGGCAATATTTGTAGCACAAGGCTTCTCAAAGAAAGAAGGCATAGACTACGAAGAGACATTTGCAGCCACTGGAGTTGAGACACATGCAGACTCATGTGTGCAAATTAAAGAAGGCCTTGTATGAGCTCAGAAGGCACCCATGGGATTACATGAGGAGCTTGAAGATCACCTAGAGTGATGAAGATATTAACCTTTGCTACAAGGTTGAATATGAAAGCCTATAGAGGATGACAAGCTCACATATGGGTGCGAGAAGAACTTTTCAAAAGGTTCAAGATAGAGGATCTTGGTATCCAATGAACCTAGATGGATACATAGAATATTGGTAGCAGAGGAAGCTACTTGTCACTCCAGTACATAATGTTTCAATACATAGAGTATGAAAGGCAGAGGGAGAATGATAATCCGCTTAAGAGGGAGTGAATGTAGAATATCCTGAGGTTTGACATGGTATGACAGGATGGACAGATTACTGATGGATCTAGGATTTACTGAGAGTAAAATAGATTCCAACCTTTGCTTCAAGGTTGAAGGCGGAAGACCAGTGATGCTCCTGTTATATGTTGATGACCTATTCATGACAGGAAAAGAGGAACTCATTAAAGATGCAAGAAGAATACTTGCTTCCAAGTTTGAGATAAAGGACTTGGGTATGATGCACTACTTTCTAGGAATGGAAGTGTGGCCCGAGTGTAGATGGAATCTTCCTTGGAAAAGGGAAGTATGCAGTGGAGATCCTGAAGAGGTTCGAGATGATGGACTACAAGGATATGGCCACACCTATGACATCGAACCTGAAGCTATTGAGTGATGCTTCAGTAGAGACGATTGATGCCATGGTGTATCATCAAATGATTTATTCATTGATGTGCTTGACGAATACAAGAGCAGACACATGCTTTACTGTGAACGACTTGAGCTAGTTCCTGATGGATCCGAGACATGCTCACCTGGTTGCAAAGCATGCAGTGATGTACCTGAAGGGTACAGTTGAGTATGGGCTCAAGTATGATACAAATCAGAAGACTAACCTGCATGGTTATGTTGATTCAGATTGGTAGCACCACTGAGAAGAAGAGCACCTTGGGTTTCTTCTTCAGTCTGAAATCTAGTATGGGCTACTGGTTTGGCAGGATGCAGTCCTACATGGCACTGAGTACAACCGAGAGAGGAGCAATGAATATCCAGTATGTGATCTAGATCGAGATCTCTTGAAAGAGGGAGTGATGAGTTCTAGCATAGCCAGTGAGACAGGTTGTATGAGCATAAAATCTTGGTGAAGCTCATAGGTTTCTTAAACCTAATCATTCCTGTAGGTTTTCCTTAGATGTAATCAGTGATGGAAAAGCTAACAGGTCATCCTTGGACATAATTAGTCCTGATGTGATTCTATGCTAGAAATGGCCAGAGTGAAGTTTGAATACTTCAGAGAGAAGCTTGGTTTACTTCAGATCGAGGTTCCTTCCAAGGGGAAGTGATGAGTCCAAAAGACGCAGATACACATATGCCTTTCCAACATGGTGGCAGGATGGGAATCCCATGGTTATTGATGTAAGTGCTGAGATACTTTCCGACATGGTGGTATTCTGGTCCTCCCATGGTTATTAATGTAAGTGCCGAGAGACTTTCTGACATGGTGGCAGGCTGGGCCTCCCATGGTCATTGATGTAAGTGCCATGTTATGTGTATCTGGGCTGTGCTCCATGTGATGATAAGATGGTTTGAAGGTGATGAGGTAATAGTAGGGTACATAAGTGTTGCAAGGCATGTAATTAGTCCTAGTATGATCCTTCGAGTTTTGTAGTGGCATATAATCAGTCTTGGGATATCTTGCAGGTTTTTCAAGAGGCATATAATAAGTCCTAAGATGTACCTACTTGATGGCTTGCTCGGAGAGATGATAAATACTTGGGAGAGGGCTAGGCCTACATCCAACATGGAAAATGGCTGGGTCTGTAGAGAAAGGCCATCCAGCATGAAAAATGGTTGGCTCTATAGAGAAAGACCTTGTAGAGGGTGAGGCCTGCATCCAACATGAAAATGGGCTAGCTCTATAGAGAAATACCTTGCAGAGGGAGAGGCCTAAATCCAACATGAAAAAGGGCTGGCTTTGTAGAGAAATACCTTGCAGAGGGCAAGGCCTACATCCAACATGAAAAAGGGCTAGCTCTGTAGATGTATACCTACATCTAGCATGAAAAAGGGCTGGCACTATAGACCTACATCCAACATGAAAAAGGGCTGGCTCTATAGATGAAGACCTACATCTAGCATTAAAAAGGGCTGCCACTGTAGACCTACATACAACATGATAAAGGGCTAGCTCTGTAGATGGAGACCTACATCCAGCATTAAAAAGGGATGGTAATATAGACCTACATCCAACATGAAAAAGGGTTGGCTTTATAGATAGAGACCTAAATCTAGCATTAAAAAGGGTTGGATTTGTCGATAAAGACCTACATGGAGGATAGGCTTACAACCGTCATGAAAAAGGGTTGACACTGTTGAAAATTATGATGACAGATAGTATGGTATAATGATCAATTTATAAGAATATGACAGGAGCATCTATGATGAAGACTCTATGACTCCGTGATGATGATACGATGAAGACCTGACCAAATGTGTTGATGACTATGCAGAGAAATAATAAATTCCTAAATAAGAGGGAGTGTTGATGTATTTGTAACTTCAGAAGATATTCTGATGTATATTATCATTGTATGTTGTTGTACCCCCATTGGGGATGTGTGTTACCCCTTTACGGGATGTCTAAATTGTGTCTAGATCTTGAGGTACAACCTTCGTTGTAATTCATGGCGATAGTCCCAAGTGTAAAATCATGTAATATGTAATTGTGGTCTCTCTAGGAGAAGTGGGACGCATGTGAGATGACATGTAGGCTCGAGTCTTATATTTGGTCAGTGACTTGAAATGGTATAAATAGGGAGGCCATCTCCCTTATTTATATATACCTCACACACTCTCTAAGGCGTTTGAGAGAGAGAGGCAGTCATAGGAGGAGAGAAATATAGTTGCTGAACATTTCTTATTACTGCTTTTGATAATCTTACTATTCTGAAGAAGTTTGTGGGGTTTTCTCTTTTATGGTTTTCCTGATGAAAATCTCTGTTCCTTGTGCATCTTTTACATTTTTATGCATTTTTCTGTACTTCACTAGAGGAAATTTCAACTCAAAATGGGCCTTTCAACCATAATTCAAATTCCATGTCATCATGTGTTAGCCAATGAATTTGCTTTAAATTTGAAATATTGTATAGTTCTTAAATATTTTTTTAATATAAATTTGGGGATAGGTATCTTAAAAAAACTACTTTTTTGTTCATATTTTTGACATATATCCTCGTGTTTTTACTCAAATTTCGATGGGAGAGATCGTTGGATGTGGAATTAAATTTTGCATCCAACGAGTACCCACACTGCATACTTTTGACGGGCCCCGCTACCCCAAAAACAAGAAATACCTGAAAAAATGTGATGATGATGCCATCTAGTCTAAGAACTAGTACTTATAATTCTATTGACATGGAAACATATGTTTACAAATATTCATATATACCCTAATCTCAATGGTTTTTGTAGAAAATTTAAACATAATAATGGAACCTCTTTGTAAGGCGAGTCGAATGAAAAGGGGAAAACCACGTTCCACCCAACTATAGATTTGGCACAGATTTTTTCTGTACTCAATCACCCCCGAGCTAACTATGTGTGCCAAGAGCAGAGACGACCAACCTCAGGTTCAATTTTCCAGTGAAAATTTACTTTCCTAACACAGAGTGCTCTCACAACAAGTATTTCTTTCAACTCCTGTATAGCACATAGTGCTCACACAACAAATATTTCTTTCAACTTCTGTCTAGAACATAGTGCTCTCACAACAAGTATTTCTTTCAACTCCTGTATAGCACATAGTGCTCACACAACAAATATTTCTTTCAACTTCTGTCTAGCACATAGTGCTCACACAAAAAGAGTTCATCCTTTCCTACATACTCAACAGTGTCCTACCTCCTCGCATATGCTCATATTTATAGTTTTTTATTTTCTTTTTGTTTTTTCCTAGGTCTTTTTCAGCTACGACCTATTCCCCAAGGAATCTTCGCTACCCACTACTTCCCTGATTTTCCCAGGGTGTGTCTGACACCATCATGGCGATTTCAGTGCCTAGTGTACCTTCCCAAGATCTTCTCTTATTCGTCTCTGCAATGGAATGCGTAGTTTCTCATTCAAAATGTCATGCCCCCATCATTCATCATTTCATTGAAAGCAAATTGTTTCGGTTACAACTATCCTCCAAGGATCGATTGTCGGATTCCAAGCCAGCCAATTGTTTCAAAATTAGAACAATCAATCAAAATTTTACAAATAATGTTTATCTGTTGGGGGATATTACATCCTCACCCCCTTATTAGAACACTGTCCACAGTGTTCTTAGTCTTCCTCTATCGCTTCTATAAATAAACCTGCGTACTTCTTTCGCAAAACTTCCTATAGTTCCCATGTTTCTTCCTCTGTGATAAAGTGCTTCCATTGCAACTTAACCTGAGTGATGACCTGATTCCGAAGTACTGTTTCTTTCCTATCCAAAATGCGCAAAGGCTCCACCTGAAACTCACCTTCGGGTTTCACTTACACCACATTCTAGCCAATGGTATGAGTGGAATCATGTATATATTTCTTCAGTAATGAAATATGAAAAACATTATGAATTATTAAGTGTGTTGGAAGAGAAAGTTTGTATGCCATGGATCCAATCCTTTCCAATATTTGAAAGGGTCCGCAGAACCGCGATGCTAATTTGGTACAACTTCCCAATTTAAAGGAGCTCTTTTGGTGGTTGACTCGGAGGTAAACATGATCTCTGATAAAAAAACTCTTTATGCTGTACTATCCTATGGAACCTTCAAGTTCTTTTGTACCTCTCTAACAGTTTGTTCCATGTCTTGCAAGATTTCAGGTCCTACTATCAGACGATCCATGGGACTATCCAAGGTAACATGGGTAGTACATTTTTTCCCATCCAAGATTTCAAATGGGCTCATCTTTGCTGAGGCCTGATAACCATTATTGTATGGAAACTATACTAGATGAAAATAGTCCTCCCACTTAGTGGGTATTTCCATGACATACATTCTTAACATATCTTCGATGACTTGATTTGTTCGTTTTTTTTTCCATTTGTTTCAAGGTGATAACTAGTGCTGAAATTTATATTGGTTTCTAACTCTACAAACAATGATTTCCAAACGTTTGATGTAAAATTAACATCCCAGTCAGAAATTACCATCTTTGGTACTCCATGAAGTAGGAATAATTCCTTTAGGAATATTTCTACAACATTGACAACTTTATAAGTTGACTTCACAGGAATAAAATGAGCATACTTGCTTAACTTATCTACTACAACGATAATTGAATCATGTTGTTTTTGTGTTAAATGAAAACCTGTGATGAAATCCAAGGATATTACCTCCCATTTCCATTCAGGAATTGGAAAAGTTTGTAACAAATGTGCTAGATG
This sequence comes from Pseudotsuga menziesii, assembly GCA_001517045.1. NCBI lineage: Eukaryota > Viridiplantae > Streptophyta > Pinopsida > Pinales > Pinaceae > Pseudotsuga > Pseudotsuga menziesii. The sequence goes on along the minus strand of LPNX010821650.1, from coordinate 157,254 downwards.
TTGTTTTCCATCCTTCGCCTGTTGACATTCCAAACATTTAGAAAGATAATCAACTAAATTTGCCTTTAATTTGGGCCAAAAGAGTAGCTTTCTGAGGGCTGTTATCATCTTTTTGTAACCAGGGTGCCCTACATAAGCATTAGAGGAAATTTGAGATCTAAAATGGGCCTCCTAAGGAAAATAATAAAATAATAGTTAAAATAATAAAATAATAGTTATTAATTTTGGAGGAAGAATGAAAAAAGCTACTTTTTTTGTTCGTATTTTCGACATATTTCCTTGTGTTTTTACTCAAATTCTGAGTGGGAGAGCTCGTTGGATGAGGAATTTAATTCTGCATCCAACAAGTAACCACACTGCATACTTTTAACATACCTTGCTACCCCAAAAACAAGAAATACCTAAAAACACATGATGATGACATCATCATCATGTTTTTCAGGTATTTCTTGTTTTTGGGGTGGCGGGGTCTATCAAAAGCATGAAGTGTGGGTACTCGTTGGATACAAAATTAAATTCCACATCCAATGAGCTCTCCCACTTAGAATTTTAGTAAAAACACTAGGAGATATGTTGAAAATATGAACAAAAAAAGTAGTTTTTATTTTATGACAAATATGTCAATTCAACCATTATGGTTGACTCATTTTATTGAAATTCTATTAGTTCTTGAATTCCAAATCACAAAATTTATTGTGGGCATGTTTTCTTGTAAGGCCCATTTTAGACCCCAAATTTCCTCTAATGGAGGTTTGTGCACTTAATTTATAATAAACAATTTTAAATATACAACATTAGGCATGTATACTCTCCCTTTAAACCAAATCAACCCTTTTTGGTCTACTTTGAATTCTATCCCATTCAAGTTTACCTCGTCTTTTAGTAACCTATTTAGTAAATTTTTATATTCAGCATAATGGATGCTGACTGTTCTTATTATGTTCAACATATCACTTTTTGGTTGGTTCATAGTGATCTCATACACTTCGTGAGTTCCTGAATTGAGTGCATTAGCCACCCTATTTTCCTTACCCTTGATATGTTTACTTCAAAATCAAATTCAATTAAGAATGCCATCCATCTTGCTTGTTTGGAATTCAGTCCAGGCCGAGTAACATATTCTTCATGCAGGTGTTGTCTGTCAATAAAATGAACTTCTTCCCTAACAGGTAGTGACGCCACATGTTTAAGGCATGCACTACTGCTGCCAATTCTAGCTCATGCACTACATAATTTCATTCATGTTCTTTCAATTTGCGAGATTCGTAACCTACCACATGCCCTTCTTGAGATAATACTCCCCCCAATCCCTCCTTACTATCATCTATACAGACTATGTATTATTTATAGGGGTCAACCACCTTTAATATTGGAGCCAAGGTTAACAAAATTTTTAGGTTTTCAAAACTCTCCTGACACTTCGAGGAACACACAAACTTTACTCCTTTATTTTGTAAGGAAGTAATGGGATAGAATATCTTTAAGACTCCTTGGATGAACTGCTGGTAGTAACCGCTGAGTCCCATGAAGGAACGAATGTCAGTGACATCTTTAGGCACCAACCATTCTGAAATAGCCTTTATCTTTTATGGATCTACCACGATCCCATTTTCTGAGATGACATGACCTAGGTACTGAATTCCTTTCTTAAAGAATTCACACTTCTCGAATTTAGCACACAACTAGTGGTACCTTAATGTCTGTAGCATAATTACCAAGTGTTGTTGATGTTCTTTCTCCATGTTGGAGTAGATTAGGATATCATCAATGAATATTAGCACAAACTGATATAGGTACTTGTTGAAAATGCTATTCATTAGAAACATAAATGTAGCAGGGGTGTTGGTTAAGCTGAAAGGAATTACTACAAATTCGTAGTGCCCATATCAGGTGATAACCAGACCGCAAAGCTAACTTGGAAAATATTTTAGCTCCCCCTACTTGATCAATCAGATCGTTAATCCGAGGCAGAGGATACTTGTTCTTGATGGTTACTTTATTTAGTTGTCTGTAATTTATGCAAAGTCTTAGAGCCCCATCCTTTTTCTTAACAAATAGAACTGGTGCTCCCCAAGGGGACACATTGGGTCTGATGTAACCCTTATCTAGAAGTTCTTGTAACAAAATTTTCAATTTGGTTAGCTCAGGGATGCTCATATGATAAGGTATCCTAGATACTATTACAGACCTAGGTACAATCTCAATGGAAAGTCTATTTCATGTTGAGGGGGTAGTCCTGGTATCTCTTCTGGAAACACATCCATAAACTTGCTTAAGAATGGGTGGTCCTTTTCCACTGTCTAACCTTCATTAAGGAGTAGGTCAGCGAGCCACACCACGTAAAACTTACAACACTTTCTCATTCACCTTATTAATTGCATGGAAGAAATTTGTCTTAAGGAGACGGGTTTACTCACACCTTCTATCTTCCTAACAATTAGATCCTCAGCCACATAAGTAGAGGTTTTATCAAAACAATTCAATATTACTTTATACTTTTCCAACCAGTCCATGCCAATAGTCATATCATATGACCCTAGAGGAAAAAATTTAGATTTATCCTAGTCACATGATCCAGTATTTTAACTACACAATCAACAATAAACTCAATTAACTTCCTTTTTGCTCCAGTGGCCATTTGGACTGACCATGGTTTCGCATGCCTTACCTTGGCGAGCTGGAAATTCTCCATCATTATAGGAGTGATATAGCTTAATGTAGCCCCTGGATTAATTAGTATAGAAAGTATTCAATTATAAATAGTACCTTCAATCTCCATAATCGCATATTGATTATCTTCTTGTCAATTTTCAAGGGCTGCATTAAGCTGGTGAAATTTTTTTCCAAGTTCCCCAACAGTGGAAAATTCTTGCAAGTTGTGAAAAACCTTATTTTATTGGTTGAGGAGTGGGAAGTTCCTTCATAAATGATTCTCTCCACATTCCCAAAAATTCAGGGGTTCTTTAGAGGTTCCAACAGTCCCTTTGGGTCCAAGGTTCATAGGTTTATTATTCTTCTGTTGGAACTGCTCATTTATGCTGTAGGATTTTCCTTGCGGATTCCTTGGCATGTTTCTGAAGGGTGGGGGATGGAAGCCCCTCTTCCGTTGGTTGAAATTTTCCTATTTCTTATCCTTCCAAACCTTGGAGAGGTCACTCCTTTGTTTTTACTGTTCAAAGCACAACCTTGCATTTCTTAATACTTCATCCAAAGTTTTGGGATTGTCAAATTCAATCCGGTCCTTATAAGACTGCGACAACAAGCTTAAGAATCGCAGAACCTTCACCTTTTATTCCTTAATATAAGGCATGAACCATAATAGATCAATAAATTTATTGATGAAGTCTTCCATAGTCATTTGGTCGAGTTTTAATTCATAAAATTCCTTTGTCTTTCTCTCATAGTAGCTTTCTAACAGATATTGTGTCTTGAAGAATTTCTTAAACTACGGCCATTCCAGGTTCTTCTCTTTTAATTCATGGGAGATATTTAGATCCTTCCACCAAATACTATCCTTTCCCCTAAATTTGTAGACTTCCATCCTCACCTTCATGTTGTTGGAATAATTGTAAATCTGGAAGTACTTTTTAATGTCTAGCAACCAAGCTTCTGCTTCTTCTTTGGTTTTCGATTCCTCGTCGAAGCTAGATGGCTTGATATTTTTAAACTCCCCTTCCAGATGGTCAATTTTCCTTTTCTCGACCAACTTAGCTCAATTCTAAGATTTTTTAGTATTATTGGAGGAGCTGTCGTTTCTTTCGGTACTTTCCCCAACTTTTGAGTCCCTCCTTGTTTCTGTGTTGGGTTTTTCCCCATTCTTTTTCTATTGCAAACTTTGCAGTAATATCTCATTGATCTCTCGCTTCTTTTCTTGAGCCTTCTTCAACTGCTCATTGTCTTCTTTAAAGCTCTGTATCTCTACAATCAGATTCCTCATTGTTTCCAGTACTTGACTGGCTTTAGAGGGTTCTTGTCTTGGTTGCATTGTGCGTGGTGCTGGTGCTCCTTCTTCGGTTCGATTCACAATTTCATTTTGTGAAGCCATTGATGTACCCTATTTATAGAACCATTTTTCATGTATACAAAACATTCCAAACACAATTGTTATGGTTAGAACAAAGTTTTATGATTCAACAGAACTAGATGTTCCCAAAATGCGTCAAGGTTGAAACCTGTGGATCTGATACCATATGTAGCATTCCCATATGACCTAACTAAAATGCATATATATATAAATTCTTCACATAAACATATTCCATGAGTCCAACCATCGTTATTCTTTCTTTGCTATAAATATCAACTACGGATTGTATGCTTATTAAATTAAGAATCACGCCTTATGACTCTTCGATATTATGGAAGATATCTTAAACGTCACCAAACACTTGGAATAATAGCCTTGAATGTTTGAATTTATCCTTTTCCTCTATCTATTCGGATTCAAAACTTAAGCCTATAAGTCCTCCACAACAAGCCTTCCGTAGTGGATTTTCTCTTTCAGCGAATCCGCCTACGCAATGCAGGTTACGGATTTCAGGAATGCTTATCTTATTATAACTTTAACCTTTCCACAATTATGATTCCAAAATGCAAATTACAGATTGCGGAAGGTGTTTAGATCCTTTATAAATTAAATTTTTCTTTCTGCTTTCCGCAATGCAGATTGCGGATTGCAGAAACCACTTAAAATATTTATATTTTTAACTTCCATTTCTTCTTTCCTCTATGCGGATTTCTGATTACGGAGAACCATTAACATGTTGACAACTTAACTTTCTCTTTCCTCCTTCAATGCATAATGTAGATTGTGAAAAACCCTTAACTTCTTCACCATTTGACTTTCTCTTTCTGCTTTCCGCAATCCAGATAGCATAAACATTTAAATTCTTTCTAATTTAACTTCTGCTTTCCACTTTTTGATTTCCTTAATGCAGATTGCGGATTGAGGAAACACTTAGAAGATTTATGATTTAACCTCTGCTTTCCTCTTTCCACAATGCGGATTGCAGATTGCGGAAAACCATAAATTCTTTATAGTTTTTAAGCTTCCACATGCCTTCTGGTCCAAGTTTTTTCACCTATTTTTCTTTGTGTTTTCTTGGGTGAAACCAAGGGGTTATCAACCTTTGATGGTCTTGCATCCTTAGGCTAGGTCCGGTTCTTAAAGCAAGTTCATGCTTAGGAAATTCATAGTGGGGTTTACTAGCCAAAATCCTAAGAGAACTACAACTAGCACACCTTTTTTCATAGCTTCACCATTCCTCTAAGGACCAACAATATTATACATGGAATTTACTAAGCTAGAAAGGGTTTCAACCTAGAAAAACACTCAGGATTCCCTACAGGGGGTCCCTTACCACTTGGTCATTAACAGTGGAGTCCTAAAGCATCTAAGTGACTCTTTGCAGAATAATATTACATCATTAGAGAAACCATATAACCAAATACAATACTCGATCATTCAAAACAGAGCATGAGTATTACACCATTAGTAAACCATATAACCAATGCAACAATAGTCATTCAAACAGACTCATGATTATTACACCATCTTATAAGCAATGTTTTTCATCTAGCCTAAGAACTGGTACTTATCATTCTATTGACATGGAAACACATATTTACACATATTCAAATATACCCCAAGCTCAATAGTTTTTGCGGAAAATTTAAACACAATGATGGAACCTATTTGTAAGGTGAGCCGAATGGAGAGGAGAAAACCACGTTCCACCCAATCGTAGATTTGGCACCAATGTTTTCTGTCCTCAATCACCCCCAAGCTAACTATGCGTTCCAAGAGCAGAGACAACCAACCTCAGGTTCAGTTTTCCAGTGAGAAATTACTTGTCTAACATAGAGTGCTCACACATCAAGTATTTCCTTCACTTCCTATCTAGCACAGAGAGCTCACACAGCAAGAGTTCATCCTTTCCCACATACTCAGCATTGTCCTGCCTCCTTGCATATGCTCCTCTTTATAGTTTTTGTTTTCTTTTTGGTTTTGCCTAACTATTTTGTAGCTACTTCCTATTCGCTAAGGAATCTCGGTTGCCCACTACTTCCCTGGTTTTTCGAGGATGTGTTCGACGCCATCATGGAAATTCTGGCACCTAGTGTACCTTCCTGATATCCGCTCTTTTTTGTCTCCACAATGGAACACGTAGTTCCTCATTCAACGTGACATGTCCCCATCATTCATCATTTCATTGAAAGAAAAATGTTTCAGTTACAATTGTCTTCCAAGTTCTGATTGGCGGATTCCAAACCAGCCAATCTTATTCAAAATTAGAACTTCAATAAAAATGTTACAAGTAATGTTTATCTGTTGGGGGATATTACAGGAACATGGACACATGCTAAGAAAATAATGACTTACATTGAGGTCATATGTATTATGCACAATTTATATTTTCAACTATTTAATAATAACAACAACAATAATTTTCTCCAAGGGAAATTAAAAAATTAAGTAAACATATCTTTAATAAGAGACTAAACCATATTATAAAATTGTGTGAATGAATATTTAATTAGATATCCACAATTAAGGAAATGTGTTTTTTTTAAGGTCATTCTTTTCATGTAGATCACATCTATGAATAATGATTATGTGGCATAGAACATGATTGTGAATATTTACTACATGGTAGAGAACACACATGTCATACCAATAACATAATTTGTTTTTGCTAAAAGTTCCTTTCCCTAGCGGTATGTTTGTAGTGGTGTTATCCCTGGTTGATAACTCCCTTTTACCTTTACTTGTGTGGAGTAATTAAAAAAGATGTGGAAACTATAGTGAATGGCCATTGTTTCCAACTCAGCAGCGTATCACATATGTATACATTTGTATAATTGTTAAAAACATTTCTTTAATATTGTTTTTGTTTTATATATTTAAAAATTTCAAATATATATAAAAATATTTAGTTTTTTTACATATAAACTTTCATATAAATATGTAATTTTTTAAAGGAAAACATCATGGAAAAAAAAAGGATGATCCCACATTTTTGGATGACATGTCTAATAAATCTATTAACGTAGATTAGTGCCCTTCACCTAAGTGGTTTCGAACTATGCACATTCAACAAAACTAGCCAAATCCACAAACAACATTGGAAACAACTTGTTGAACTAATTTTTGGGATTAATTTTTCATAATTTTTCATATATATATATATGTCCATAAGAAGAAATAATAGGGTTCCCACCCCGTTCGTTCTAATTATAGAGCTAACTCGATAAGGACATCAAGTGAGGCCCTTATATATCAATGTATCGACACCCGAGAATTTTACCCCAAGATCTTTTACTCACACGTTACAACACTCAACCACTTCATCTATCCCACCAAGCTATATAATAATAATAATAATACTAATTAGAGGAAATTTCAACTCAAAATAGGCCTCCTAAGAAAAATAATAAAATAATAGTGAAAAAAATAAATAATATTTATTAATTTTGGAGAAAGAAAAGAACAAAACTATTTTTTTTGTTCATATTTTCGACATATCTCCTTGTGATTTTACTCAAATTTCAATCGGGAGAGCTGCTATGATATTTAGACACTTAGGAGTTAGTTAAGATCAACTTGTGTAATATATATGTTAGGTAAAAGTGTGTTTCTTTAGTATGCATTAGTATGCATTTGTAAACACTCTAATCCGACGGTCACGATATGTTCTAGACATAGAGTGATCCGACGGTTCAACTGCTCTTAGATCATACCTACCATTGATTCGTGGCTTAACGTCTGATTGGTCTATGATCTCTATTTAAAGAGCATAGAGGGTCCTTGGCTATTTGATCGATTATGAGAAGCTCATGTAACTTTCTTTCTTTTGCATAATAAATTGCTCCAAGTAGCTATTTGGCTGGGGCCGTGGACTGTTTCCCTCTTGAGGATTTTAACCACGTGACAAACATCGGTGTGTTGATCTATGATATTTTTCTATGAAGCAGTTTCTAAAGGTGTTCGGTCTTTTGGGAGTACCCTATGTACTCGAACATGGTATCCGAGCTTTTATGAAGAGCCACTTTCAGATTTGATCTAGATCTGGAACCAGTATTGTCAAAACTTTGAAAGGGTTTTTGGTTCTAGATTTTCTGTGCATTTTTTGCCTATGGTAGCTATTCCATTGCGTCTGGAGCATTGTTTCCATTGGGAAATAGTTTTCGTTTCACTGAAAACCATTTCCGTTTGTTCCAGAAACACCCATTTCGGCAAATCTGAAGGTATAATGTTATAGTGACAGATTTGTTTTTTTGTTTTTTTAAATCTCTCATATTTTATCAGTTTTATTATTAGATCTTTACTATTTTAGTCTCGGACTGTTGCCTTCCCTGGCTGCGTATGCTCTTTGTTGTGCACCTTGTGTGATCACGGCGAATCAGAAACAGCGAGGGAAATTTTTTTTTCTTATCTTCTCGACTACGTATGCTCTTTGTCATGCACCTTGTGCGATCACGACAAATCAGAAATAGTGAGAAAACTTGAAAATGTAGACTTTCCGGGTAAGCTAACCAACATCTAACCCCATTGTGTGGAAAAAAATTTTCTTTTTGTTTTTGTTTTTCATTTTTTTTTGTGATTTACAGGAAAAAAAAAGCAAGCACGGAGAACGAGAGAGAAGAGTAAAAAAAAAAAATCCCCCTTCCTCTTTCCATACTTTTACGTACCTTTTAAACTTAGCTCACTTGGTCCAAAGTTGCTTTACTCCTTGATAAGTCTTGAGTTCAAGTCTTATCAAGCTATTTTCTCACATAAATAAAATAAAAAGTGAGTCACTTAAGTCTTTAATTTATTGCCGCACTATTTAAAAGTCACATTATTGTAAAAGTGAACATCACTTATTCTACAAAACTAATTCACTTCAAAGCAACGTTATTATAAAGTGATTGTCAAAGGTTGATATTGGGAAGATGAGGCTTCTTTTTTTTTTAGTTGGTCAAGTTAATATCTGCCACGTCACTATTGGGGACATCTTCAACATTTTCTTTGATCAAGCATAACTTCATCATCCATAATCAGTTTTAAGTGCCGTTTTCTTTAAAACCACATATTTTTTTGAGCTCTTTGCATCCAGGCAATTAGTTTCTATTCTTTCAGCCATTATTTTACAATATGAATGCCCCTTGTGATATTATACTTACAAGCTCTAACTATTTATTATAGAAATCTCATATGGAGGATGTTCTACGAAGTAGGGGATTTTTCAGGATAACCGCAGGGAAAGAAACAGAACCCACTGAATATGACAAGAAAATTAAATGGGAAAATCGATGTGATGAAGCTCGTGGATTGATTGGGATGTCAATCTCTATTGATTTGCGATTCCACATATCTGGAATTGATGAACCTAATCTCGCTTGGGAAAAGTTGGAATCTGTGTTTGGTAAACACAATGAAATTTGGGGTCATCAATTTGAGAATGAGTTGCTTTCCTTGAATCCAAATGATTTTTCATGCATTCAAGACTATTTATCTAAGTATAAAACTCTTAGACTATTATGTGCCAAATGCAAGATTAAGAAAGAAGACAAACAATGTATTTATCATATTCTTTCAAAACTTGGACCGGCATATTCTGTTTTTGTATCTACATTCTAATCCATGGAAGAATCCTTGACTGCAACTAGCTATCAAGAGCCTAACCTTGAATCCTTTTGTGATTCCTTGATTAGAGAGAAAGATAAACTCATTCATCTTGGAATAATTAATAATGCAAATACATTTGGGAAAGCCTTATTGTCCCAATAGAAAGAAAAGTCCAAGCCTCCCAAGAAATAGAATTTTCACAATAATAAGCCAAACAACAAGGGTCCCAAACCCTCTCAGTCAGCTCCTCCTTTAAAAAATGACAAAGGATCCAAGAAAAAAGGAAAGAAGACTAAGCGTCATTGCAATTTTTGTAGGAAAGATAATCACGATGAATCTAAATGTTTTAAGAAGATGGCAGCCTTGGAAGCAACAATGAAGAAGCACCACATCAACCTAGATTTGTCTTCAGAATCTAACTCTCATGGACATGCACTTTGTGCTTTTGGTTAATCTTATACTGCATCTTCTTCTTCTACTTCAAATGAATGGCTCATTGATTATGGAGCATCTTATCATATGGCTAAGGATCAAGCCATATTTTCTACTATGCATGAATGTAACACCAAACAAATATTTGTTGGTGATGATAGATATCTAAGTGTTGTAGGATCTGGAACAGTTCTAGTAGAAAATGGTCATTTCAGTGATGTACTATGTGTTCCAAAAATTTCCTGCAATTTGTTATTAGTCTATCAAATCACTCATTCAGGTGAAGGTAAAACTGTGAATTTTACACCTCACCAAGTTGTAATCAAGGATTTTAAAAATCCTCAAAATGTCCTTGCTACTGGAACTGTTGATGATATTACCAGGTTGTACAAATTTAACAACTTTGGATCATCACCTTTTCCTTCAGTTTTTGTTGCTCATAGTGATAACTTGAGCAAACTTTGGCATGATCGATTTGGTTAATTAAATTATCGCTCATTGCGACAACTATGTAAAGACAATATGGTGACTAGTCTTCCAATGGTATCTTGCAAGGATGGTGTTTGCTTCGGTTGTGTACTCAAAAAACATCATCGAGACAGTTTTGACAAACGTGCCTCTTGGCACACCTCGGTTCCCTTGGAGCTTGTGCATAATGACTTGCGTGGCCCTCTTCCATCTACTTTCTTTTCTGGTTTCAAATATTTCTTAACTTTCATTGATGACTACTCGAGACACACTTGGGTTTACTTCCTAAAACTTAAGAGTGAAGTATTTAACATGTTCTTGGCCTACAAGGCTCTTGTTGAAAAACAATATGGTCATCAAATTATTAAGTTAAGATCTGACAATGGAGGAGAATATGTTAACAACAAGTTCACTACTTTTTGCACTGAACAAGGAATCGAACATCAACACACTGTTCCATATACACCACAACAAAATCGTGTAGCTGAATGGAAGAACTGCACTTTAAAAGAAATGGCTAATTGTATGATCCAATCTAAGGGACTAAGTCTTCAATATTGGGCTGAGGCCATAAATTGTGCAAATTACATAGTTAATCACACACCCACTAAATTTTTACAAGGTATAACACCGGAAGAAGCATGGAGTAAAATTAAACCAGATGTAAGTCACTTTTGTGTGTTTGGCTGTGAAGCATGGGCTCACATTCTGGATGAAAAATGGAAAGCATTGTAGCCTAAAAGTGAAAAGTGCATATTTGTTGGATATTCTGAAGATGTAAAAGGTTATAGACTTCTTCAGCCACATTCTCATGATATAATCATTAGAAGAGATGTTAAATTTGATGAAAATCTCTTGGCCTGCGAACCTAACTTGGCGGTTGTGCCATCTTTGGCCTATGAGCTTGATTCGATGATTGTGCCTTGTTCTTTTTCTTCTTCTGGCTTTCTTGACAGGTTTCCAACTCCAGTTTCTGATGATTATAGTGAGGATGAAAATCCACCTCTGCCTGCTCATGTTCCTCCAATTGCACCAGCACCAATACTTCCTCGATGGGTCCGTTCAACATGTGAAGCAGCTGGTGATCTTGCCGATGATCCTAGAGATCAACATCGAACACGTTCTCAGTTTCAGCGAGACTCTTTTCTTTTGGCTCAAGTTTCCAAGAATCATGATAAAAAAACTTTTGCAGAAGCTTTAGGAAATCCAAATTGGGATGCAGCTATGGATGAAGAATATCGTTCCTTAATGGAGAAAGATACTTGGGATCTTATTCCTGTTCCAAAAGGAAGAAAACTTGTCAGATGTAAATGGGTCTACAGAACTAAGTATGCATTAGATGGAAGTGTTGAAAGACTTAAGGCAAGGTTAGTTGCCAAAGGTTTTTACCAAGTTGAAGGGATTGACTACAATGAAACCTTTGCCCCTGTAGCAAAAATGAACTCCATCTGCCTTGTTCTTTCCCTTGCAGCCTTACATAACTGGGAAGTCCATCAAATGGATGTCAAGTATGCCTTCTTACATGGTGATTTACATGAGAAAATTTACATGGAACAACCTGCTGGATATGTTCAAAATAACTCTAGCCTTGTTTGTCTCCTTAAGAAATCCTTATATGGCCTTAAGCAAGCTCCTAGAGCTTGGTATGCCAAAATGGATAGCTTTCTCCTTGACACTAGTTTTTCTAGATGCCATTCTGACCCCAATGTCTATACCAAGAAAGTAGGAAACCATCTCATCATACTTGTTCTTTATGTTGATGATCTTATCCTTACTGGTAGTGACCCTAAACTTATAACCCATGTGAAATCCAGTCTTAAGCAAAATTTTGAAATGTCAGACTTAGGACATTTGCATTATTTTCTTGGTCTCCAAGTCTTGCAAACCAAAGAAGGAATCTTTCTTTCCCAGTCTAAGTATGCGTGTGACCTTCTTCATCGCTTCTACATGAAGATTGTAAACCAACCCCTTCTCCCTTCCAGTCTGGAGTCAAACTTTCTGCCACTTGTACTTCCCCTGAAGTAGATGCCACCTTGTATCATCAGCTTGTTGGTAGTCTTTTATACTTGACTCATTCTCATCCTGACCTTTCCTTTTTCGTTGGTCGTGTTTCCCATTATATGCAAACTCATCATGAAAGTCATTGGAAAGCAACAAAAAGAATACTTCGATATATTTGAGTTACAATTCAGTTTGGGATTCATTACAGTACAAGGGGGAAACCTTTTTTGGTTGGTTTCACTCATTCAGATTGGGCCGGTGATCTTGATGATCGAAAGTCTACTGCAGGTTATGTTTTCAGTCTGGGATCTAGACCTGTCACTTGGGCTTGTAAGAAACAACAAGCTCTTGCTCTTTCTTCAGCAAAAGCAGAATATTGAACCGCAGTTAATGCCAATTAGGAAGCTTTATGGCTTCGATAGATCCTTTTAGAGTTTGGATTCAAGTAGTAGCAGCCTACTCCACCTTGGTGTGACAATCAAAGTGCCATCAAGCTCGCCAAAGATCTAGTTTTACATCAGTGCAACAAACACATTGAGCTACACATGCACTTCATCAGAAATCTTGTTCATGATCATGTTATTGAAGTGCTCTATTTCCCTACAGATGATCAAGTTGTAGACATCTTCACCAAGTCTCTTACAGAAGCGAAGTTTTCTAAACTTCGGTCTATGTTAGGAGTTCAGGAATGTGTCCTTAAGGGGGGATAGGATCTAATTCCTCCTTCCTTCTCCTAATAGTGTAACTTTTGTAAATCATTCAATCGTATCCCAAGTTGTTCTTAAGGGGAGATGTTAGGATATTGATACACTTAGGAGTTAGTTAAGATCAACTTGTGTAATATATCCATTAGGTAAAAGTGTGTTTCTTTAGTATGCATTAGTATGCATTTGTAAATATTCTAATCCAACAGCCACGATATGTTCTAGACATAGAGTGATCCGATGGTTCAACTTCTCTTAGATCTTACCAACCATTGATCCGTGGCTTAACACACGATTGGTCTATGATCTCTTTTTAAAGAGCATAGAGGGTCCTTGGCTAGCTGATTGATTATGAGAAGCTCATGTAACTTTCTTTCTTTTGCATAATAAATTTCTCCAAGTAGCTATTTGGCTGGGGCCGTGGACTGTTTCCACTCGAGGGTTTTAACCACATGACAAACATCGATGTGTTGATCTGTGATCTTTTTGTGTGAAGTGGTTGCTGAAGGTGTTCGGTATTTTAGGAGAACCCTGTGTACTTGAACAATAGCTACTTGGATGCGAAATTAAATTCCACATCCAATGAGTACCCACTCGGCATACTTTTGATGGATCCCACTACCCCAAAAACAAGAAATACCTGAAAAAACACGATGTTAGGGTAGCGGGGTCCGTCAAAAGTATGCCGAGTGGGTACTCGTTGCATGCATAATTTAATTTCACATCCAAGGATCTCTCCTGATCGAAATTAGTAAAATCACAGGGAGATATGTCGAAAATACGAATAAAAAAAGTAGTTTTTTTTATGAAACCTATCCCCAAATTTATATAAATTATTTTTTAAGACCTATACGGTATTTCAAATTTAAATAAATTTCATTGGCTAACACATTATGACATGGAATTTGAATTATGGTTAAAAGGCCCATTTTGAGTTGAAATTTCCTCTAATAGTAATAATAAAATTTCAAAAATTTGTATTCCTAATGAAAATAAAGTTACAATATGAAAGTAATGTAAGAACGAAGACCAAAAAAGTATATCATGGAGTCCAAAATTGAATTATCTACCATTAGAACCAAAGTACTATTGTACTAATACATCATCCATTTGAAAGCTATGTCGCAAAACATTACATTAAAAATACTTTTTAAGGTTCATCAACAAATGTCCAAAAACCAATTTTTCTTTCCATCCTCCCTATGCTCCACCATTTACACCATACCAACCCAACAATCCATTGGTTGTTTAGGCTATCCGTTTAATAACATGTTGTGTTCTCAATACACATGGTTAACAATGATATCCTTGAAGTAAATCACCAATGATGATATTTGATACAACATTGGGTGATGTGATATGTTATTTATGTCAGAAGCACCTTCACCAACTCTATCACCAATTTTTAATCTCCATAAACTTACAATATGATATTATTTTTCCCCATATAAATTTTGAATAATGTCGTTAGTGGATGTAACTTAAGACAATTATTTGTCTCCTCTTCCTAAACCCACTTTAAATGAAATTTTGATGATGCATGACAAATATAAGGAACCACCAACACTCCATAATCTAGGGTTTTCTTGGCTAGAGACATAAAAGAAACCCAAGGGTCTTGACTTGTTATCTTGAGTGATCCAATATGTCTATAGGCTTTTGTAATTTGAAGGCACAAGGGGGGGATTTATTTTTTGCACTAAATTATTCTTTGACCATGTTTTGTTCTCCTTGACCAAAGATGACCCTTCCAAATTGTTAGATGAGAATTCTACTACTGAATGCTAAGGATATCTCTCTGAATACTATGACTTGGTGAAGATCAATTAACGGAAATGTATGTAATTATATTATTTTCCTAATAATCAAAGCAATTTCCATGAGTTTGAGAAGGGAGGAAGAGAGGAAAATATCTCTTGAAGAGTGCCACTTGATGAATATCCCCGATGATTGATATTTGCAATTATTTAGGCCTTCATTACCAACATATTATTATGCATCCTTACCTATAGTATACATCCTTACCTCTAGCATGCATCCTTACCTCTACTTATACTAATAATAACTTGAAAAAAGATTGAAACTAACTACCAATTCTGATTTTGAAAATAACTTGAATGAAATTACTTCATATAGATTCAAATGAGAATGATTCTTACAACCTTGTCTTGCAAATATCGTCCTTCTCCCTTTCTTTGATACACATCTCTACCTTCCATGCCCTTGATCTCCAAAATATTTTGAAGTAGAAGAGTTCTTTCCTTCAATTCTCTAGCATGCTTTTTCTCTAATTTTATCTTTACTTTACATTTCCATAAATGCCTCCTTTTATAGCATTGGAAATTGGTAATTCAGGAATCAAAATTCAATGTGGGATAATACCTTTTCCCAAAGTTTCGATTTATTTCATTAAAAACCCACTTTCTGTAGTTTTTTAAAGATTTTGTGTCATTAATCCAGAATTTCAAGCACATCTAATGCATATACCATATACCATGCATTTCCTTCCACTCCATGTTGTGGAGACTAGATATTATCCTTTAAGAGGTAAATTCAATCTTTAGACAATGCGTCTGTAGGATACCTATTCCTTCACTCACATATTCCATTGTGGAATTGGTGGTCAGATTAAGAGATCATCTCTCTTATTTGTACTTGATTTCTATATTCATGTTGTGCATGAATGGTAAAATGTGCTTTTGATATTCACTACTCAAGGGTGTTGATTTTATTGTTAACAAATATTCCCCATAATGCGTGAGTTCTGAAGCGATGTCGAGGGTTAAAATACATTATCTCTTAAAATATTATACTATTTATTGATCAGGGAAATACAAAAAACGAGTAGGATCATGGGTGTAGGAGTTGGATAATAACCTGTAAGTCAAACAAGGAAATTTCCCAAATACACAATATCTTCCTGAGGCAGGTTTACCAATGCTCAACAATAAACATGCATGGACATGAAAAATACATAGTGGATCCATGTCAAAAGCAATTTTTCCATAAATATAAACATGCACTTTGATGAGTGCAAGATATCAAGGTCTTCATGGTACTTTGACATGACATTTTAATCTTGCGCAGCTCAAGCAATGCATCGACGAGTGATACAACTGTTTTTCCCAAGGTCTTCAATGCAGACAAACTATAGCATGAGTTTATATCATGTGATTATATGAGATGATGTTGAGCATAATTAAACACCATTTGATTATTGATCATTGAATTATACCATTAACATATGTGAGAAGAACCGCCGATAATGATGATGGACTCCAAGGTACCGAGTACAAACTAAAAAGTGTGAATAGATGTTCTAAAGTCAAATTCTTGTAGAATCAAATAATCAAGAGTCATTGATGTATACCGACTATCATTTGTGATGAAACTTGCCACTAATGACTACAATATCCAAGGTACTTTGGGGTTTCTACATCCATTACCTGGAAAATGATTTGACGCCGATAGGAATAGTTTCGTCAAAAGGAGGGAATTAATGCATCCCACATCAACTGACATGAAATACAGATCAATAATTTGATATAATTTGGTAAATATATAAGATATAACACTGTATGCTGACACAAGGAAGGACAACATGATAGGTCAGGAATATTTGAGGAATGATCGACACATTTGAATTCCCTTCAACACATAACACGATGCATAGTGACATGTGGAAACATGAGACTCAAGTAACCAACCCTTATGAAATATTACAATGTCGGCTACATTAACGAAAGCTCCGTAGATGATGAGAAGGATTAAGTTGAGAGAGGAGCGTAGGTTAGTGGCATGGGGAGGAGATGGGAGCCAGGAGGGGTATTACAAGAGATAGAGATAAAGGAGAATTTTATCTCATAATAAAAAATAATGATTTTTTTCTTAACATCAAAAAATGACCACCATTTTGGAGGAGAATTAGAATGATTATCCTTATTGAATATTTATGGGCTCGTCCAATAAAGATTTAGGGTGTGAGATTTAAGGGGTAGGTTGAGAGAGGAGGGGAGTTTAGTCATAGAGGGAGGAGATTGGGCGGTTGTTAGTGGTAGTGGGAGGGCAATTATGAGATATAGAGAGAGGGGAATTCTCTCTCCTAATAACAGATAACGATAGACATTTGTTTAACATGAATGAGTCACTGCCATTTTGGAGAGGAATTAGAA